>WNYA01002521.1:0-39287 GCA_019512145.1 Engystomops pustulosus | reverse complement strand
CCCTATGTACCTGTCCTGGAGAATGTGTAATCAGGACCTCACAATGCGTGCTCTGTTGATCTCTGCAGCAGCTGATAGGATTTTTTTGTCCCTGGCGAGATGTGTAATCATAACCCACATGCTGTGATCTGCGCTGCTGCGCAGCAAGTGTATGCAGTCCCAGGGAGATGTGTAATA
Organism: Engystomops pustulosus; assembly: GCA_019512145.1. Classification (NCBI taxonomy): domain Eukaryota; kingdom Metazoa; phylum Chordata; class Amphibia; order Anura; family Leptodactylidae; genus Engystomops; species Engystomops pustulosus. Next base: position 39,110 of record WNYA01002521.1, on the reverse strand, counting down.
TACCCACATGCTGTGCTCTGTGCATCTTTGCAGTGTTATGTATGGCTCCTGGGGAGTATGTGTGTAATTCAGGACCTCAACGACTGTGTGCTCTGTGCTTCTGCACAGTGTATGTATCTTGTCCCTGGAGAGATGTGTAATCAGGACCTTGTTGATGATTTGTTAGCAGCCAGGACTGCAAAATATAGATTGTACGAAGTCTCTAGGAGAGTATATTATCAAGTGCACCTAGGATCCTACCACAATGCTGATGCCTGTGCTCTCTGCAGACCAGTGTTATGTATTGTCCATGCCTAATAGAGACTGCTGTAGTCAGACCGTATGTGCTAAGTGTCTTATTCTTCTCAGCCCCTCAGTTAAGTATCCTACGTGACTGTTTCTGTACCTTTCTTCTCCCCCCCCATCCTTTATTTTTTCTGATTTATCACTTTTTTTTAGAGCGCACATCGTAACAATCATCAAGGGCCAACTGGGTTATTTTTCTGCGGTCTTTTTTTTTTTTCGGCCCACGGTACTTTAGACTGCGGTGCTCTGTGCTCCTGATTCACAGGTTCATCCGGATTGTCCCCTGGAGAGCTGTGTAATCAGACCTCATAACTCCGCTCGCTGCTCTGCTTGCACTCTGCAGCTTGTTGTTATTTGTAACCCTGTCCCTTGTTAGTAGCAGCAGGACTGTGATGCATGGATTTATATTCCAGGATTGTACTGGGGGTGTGCCCTCACACTGCTGTGCTCTGTGCTCTCTGCAGCCAGTGTTACGTATTGTCCCTGGAGAGATGTGTAATCAGACCTCTGTGCATGTTATTGTTAGCAGCAGGACTGTAGTATATACATTTATATCCCAGGATTGTGCAGTGCGGCTGTGCTCTGTGTAGCAGTGATTGGTATTGTTTTGGAGAGATGTGTAATCATAGCTTTGTGCATGTTTTTAGTTACAGCTTCCCGGAGAGTGAGAGGTTAATATTAAGCCCCTCCCCTCTGGCCATGTATATGGAGCAGCAGTGGACATGTTCCGTCTATGTGTCGGTGTCACCAGGGGGGATTTTCGGTTACACGTCCAGTCTGCTGCGGACAGTCTCCCCCTGCCTGGGGGTCTGCGCGTCAGCACACGTTACCATCACACACCACACGTCCTATCTCACAGGCCTCTCACAGTCCTGGTACAAGCTCAGACTCTCAAACTTAAAGGGGATGTTCACTTTAAGCACTGAAGGAAAAGGACCCACTTATTGTCCATGGATAGACACTTCCATCCGTCTCTACAACCTCCTAATCTAATGCATTGTCACTGCCCTGATTTCCCATTTTTTCTCATGTGTTACCACATACACAGGGGCAGATTTTGTATTTCTGGTGACCACAATAAAAGTGATGAAACCTTCCACATACAGGTAAGAATGTAGCCCCCTCTAGTGCCATAACAGTGCAGCTCCATAGCAGAGCCCAACACAGGAACAAACACTACAGCCCCGGGATGAGACCCATAGCGGTGCCACAATACTTACCAATAACCTGCCTAAATACAGTGATCCTTGTGGGGGTGGGGGGCCTAAAGGACCCATAGCGGTGCCACAATACTTACCAATACCTGCCTAAATACAGTGATCCTTTTGTGGGGGTGGGGGGCCTAAAGGACCCATACGTGCCACAATACTTTTACCAATAACCTGCCCGTAATACAGTTGATCTTTGTGGGGTGGGGGGCCTAAAGGACCCATGAGCAGTGCCACAATACTTACATAACCTGCCTAAATACCGTGATCTTTGTGGGGGTGGGGGTCCTAAAGGCCCCATAGCAGGTGCCACAAATACTCGTACCAATAACCTGCCTAAATACAAGTATCTCTTGTGGGGGTGGGGTCGAAGGACCCTAGCGGTGCCACAATACTTACCAATAACCTGCCAAAATACGGTGATCCTTGTGGGGGTGGGGGTCCTAAAGGACCCATACTACGGTTGGCACAATAAATCTTTACCAATAACCTGCCCTAAATACTGTGGATGCTTTGTGGTGGGGGGGGCCTAAGGCCCCAAGCGTGTCCACAATACTACCATAAACCTCCTAAATACGTGATCTTGTGAGTGGGGGGCGGCCTAAATGGACCCTAGCGGTGCCACAATCGTGCCAAAACCTGACTACTACAGTGACTTTGGATGCTAACCCAGTGCACATCTTAATGTAAAAAGATCTTTGGGGGTGGGGTCTAAAGGACCCATAGCGGTGCCCTGGAACATAACAGACGTAGCAAACCCTAGAGAGAGTCTATATCAGAGCCATTATAACAAATGCCCCGCTCCATTCTTATAACCAATACGCACATTCCAGCCATTACTATGACCCAACATATGGAACACGTCACTACAGCCCCATGGATGAACCCATCAGCGGTGTCCACATACATACCATAACCTCCTAAATACAGTGATCCTTGTAGGTGGGGGGTCCCATGGACATAACAGATGCTAAACCCCACTATAAAATTTATAGCACAGCCAAATAATGCCATATATCGGAAAAAACAATGCAAGCCCATTTTAAACCCACACCACATGTAAATACTACAAGCACCAGGAAAGACCCATAGCGGTTTTCCACAATACATGCAATGCCTGCCACATACAGAATCCTTGGAATGTGGGGGCTAAATGACCTTACTTGTGTCTTGAACCTAAATCATATATAGAAACTATCGCATAGCATAATAAATGCCACAAACCGAACAGGAAAAAGCATTATTGGCCTTTAAAAAATAACCCTAACAGCCATATAATACCAAATCTGGGAAGCCGCATATAGCCATAGCAGTGCCTCCAAACCGGTACTTACCCAGAATCCTGCTAACATCTCCCAATCCATATGACTAGTCTAAGAGTAATAATTGTAATGCATGACATTATCCCATACCAGGACAAATCCCCTGCAGCTATCATAGGAAATACAGCTCCTTGATGGACCCATACTGGGCCACACAAAACAACCAATACCTGCCCTAAACATAAGTTACTTTGGGGGCCTGAAAGGACAACATACAACCGTGCCATGTACTGAACATCTGGGCCAAGGGATCCTTAATTTGGGCAATCATCATCTTAGTACCACCTACGGTTTCAATGCCAAATAGGGCAAACACATTGATGGGAACTATATCAGTGAAAAAAATCGTGTACACGACCCTAAGCTTCAGCCTTGATAGCGATAGTGGTGGTTCACAATATCATAGTAACTGTCTAATACTTGTCTTAATGATAGAACAGTACTTATCTTTTAGTTAGCAATCATTGGTACCCGCAGCGGTCCATAATACACAGGAACCAAACCACGAGACCATTGATGTGACCCACCTCCGTGCACTGATTATGGGCAGTGGGGGGGGGGGGGGGGGGGGGGGGGGGGGGGTGGGAACTATAGCAGTGCCAAAATCACCTTCCACAACCGCCTGAACAAAACTAGCATCATTGTGGGAGGCCAATGTACGCCATAGCGTGGCCACGCACTAGCCTTCCTAACCACAAACATCAACTCCACATGGTAAACTGAAAAAAACAGAAGCAAATACTGCAAATCATGATTGGACCCATGTGAGTGCCCCTGACCAATACCAGGCACTGAACGTGTGTTTTTTCACGCCTAGAATGGAGCCCCTTGCCATTCCAGATTACAATGTCAGCAGACATAGGAACCTACACGGAACCCCTAATAAATTTTGTTTATAACATTTTTAAATAAAGTTATACTTCATACTTGATGTGGCCCCTAGCAGTGCCATTATATCAACAGACATTGAAACACCTCGATTTGAACCCATAGCACGTGGCAGACTAATACACAAGAGCAGGAACAATTGCTTTCAGTGATTGATGACCCCCATTGCAGTGCCACGACAGTACAAGGAAGCAGGAACACATGTGCTCAGTGATGATGGAACCCCTTGCAGTGCCAACGACAAGACCAAGGAGCGAAGGACATGTGCCTTCATGATGATGGACCCCCTTGCAGTGGCCCAGGACTAATACGAGGACAGGAACATGTGCTTTTCATGATGATGGACCCCATTGCAGTGCCCACGTAACAAGTACAATGAGCAGAACATTTGCTTCAGGATGTGAACCCCATTGCAGTGCCACGACAATTACCAGGAGCAGGGAACATGTGCTTCACTTTGATTATGGACACCCCATTGCAGTAGGCCTCAAGACAAAGGGAAAGGGAAGGAAGAATAAGAAGACAGGGCTGGAGTGGATGATAGGGACATGCGAGTGCCACGACAAGTTAGAGGCATCTAGGTCAGCTACGGAACAATTGTGGCTTCAGAGCTAGATCGATATGGGACCCCTTGCAGTGGCCACGACAGTACAATGAGCAGTAACATGTGCTTCAGTGATGATGGCCCCATTCATCCCAGACATCAATGCCGAACTTGTTTAATAGTATACCCCATTAGCTCCACAATCGCCAGTGACCTGCCCTCAAAAAGAAAATTCTTGTAATGATTTCAGGGTACCATATATATGCCATGATATTGGGAGTAAACACTTGAGCCTTAAGGAAACTCGCCAGACCAGGATGACCAAATAAAACCAATAAGAATGGAACCCACAATCACAGAATAAAGCCATCCCTTATCTTACGTTATCTAAAGTTATTAAGCCTGATGGGGGACCCATTGGACTTTTAAATGGAAGCTGGGCAGACAGTTGCTAAAATGACAAATGCATAGATATCAAAAGAAAACTTGTGGCTTAAGGTTATCAGTAACCCATTGCATAGCGCCATCACATATTGGCCATCACATCTGGGCAAATACTGAATGTTTAGGTTCGATGGAACCCATAGTGGACTGCCAAAACCAACACTATCATATATTGAGTCCTAGATACCCTAGCAGTACATAACAACTGGATATAAATGCCCACATACAAGAAACTGTATTCCCTTGGGCATTTGTGGCAACCCATTGCGTGCCTATGAACGTATCTTAAGAACCATGTTTTTGAAAATCTGCAGTTTTTGCTTCTCATATAACTGGTATCTAACCCATGCTCTGATACTCAGGCTTCAACTCAAGTGCACCCTCAAAGCAAGCGCTCTGGATCCAACTCACAGTTGTGCCATATACCAGTAATAGGGATCAGCGCTGACTCCCCTCCCGTCCCCACTTTCTGTGATGTCCCGCGGTTACTCCCAGCCAGTATCCGAGGTCACCACCCTGCAGATGTCCTCTGCTGCCCTGCGTCTCCTCCTGCCTCCCCCAGTCCTCGGGTCAGTTCCCATTAATTGCTGCACGCCGTGCGCCTCAAGCATGTTTTGGCTTGGGCTCGTCGCTCCGTTTATACCAAAACATTTATACTTTATTCTTGGAATGTGTTTTCCACAAATAATTCTTCTGTCTTCTGTCTTGCTTTCAAATTTTTAAAGATACAAAAAATGTATAATCTCAGCCATTCAAGGCTTTGTATATCTGTCAAGAAGTGTGACACGCTCTTCCCTCCGTGGATTCCCTGGTAATCGGGTGTTGGCCTGATACCAGAGAACAAACTACACAGAATTACAAGTTTGAAGGACCTTTTCTAAGGATAAGCAAACCCGTTTTTTAGGTTTCTGGTTCGTGTAGTTTCCGTCCAAACACAATCTGAAAGCTTGGTTCATACTCCTCGTGTCCACGCATCCCTACTTAGTGATCTTTCTGATGCCTTAAGGCTTAAAGGATTTTCCAAAATAAAAATGTGATAACACATCTATAAGATGGTCCGAATAGTAGATTGATGAGGGTTCCAATATCCAAACCCAGGGATCAAGCTGTTCTTAGCAGCTGATAAACAGAGATGGAACAGGAAGCAAACAGCGCCATTTTCGCTGTGTAGTGGTCAGACCATGTAACTATAACACACAATTGACATGAATGGGAGATATGCTGCAGTGGACTTATTTCATCCACTACACGGAGAATGGCGCTGTTTGCTTCCTTCCCTGATCTGCTCACTTCACATGAGCCGTAAAAAATCTACATCTAATGTGAGCAATTGTATAATTTTGAAATTCATCACAGCCCCTTTATCCGCTCTGTCTACTGCCCTGCTCCATTGTCTGCCACAGTTACTACTGCGTGTAACCCGGAGAGTACGACAAAGCGACAGTACGATACCGCACGGGCAGTAAAAAGAACGTTAATAGGGAGCTCTAGAGACGCCAACACGGAACATAAATGCCGAGCTGTCACATTCACCTGGCTGGCCGGGACCACCTCGGGGGAAATCGCACATACCCGTTATTAAAAATATTCCTCCATCAACCAACCAACATCCCACATCCCATAAACCACAGAGCATCCCGTCTACCACAGCCATTAAGTCTAACCGCAGTGTAGTGCATAGTGACCCTCGTGTCACCACGTTCTCCTGCCAGCTTCAGAGAGCTGTCACTATATCAACCGCACCGAGACAGAGATAATAATAGTCATTTATAACAAAGGAGAAGTAATTCTACTAATACAATAATACCGCCAGTGCACTACAACTACGATAGTTCCCCGTATACACATGAAGAGAACTAACTATACATCTGCCCCCTCTAGTACACAGAATAACTACTATAATCTGCTCACTATGTACAAGAATAGAACGCTATCATAATACTCCCCCCTATGTACAAGAATATAACTACTATAATACTGTCCCCTATTTACAGGAATATATAAATTCTGCCCCCATGACAGACTAAATACTGCCCCCTATGTACAAGAATATACTACTATAACTGCCCCTATTGTACAGGAATATACTACTATAATACTGCCCCCTATGTACAAGAATATACTATATAATACTGCCCCCTAGGTACAAGACTTAACTACTATAATACTGCCCCTATGTACAGAATAATACTACTATAATACTGCCCCCTATGTACAGAATATAACTACTATAATACTGCCTCCCTATGTAACAGAATATAACTACTATAATACTGCCCCCCTATGTACAAGAATATAACTACTATAATACTGCCCCTATGTACAGGAATATACTACTATAATACTGCCCCTATGTACAGAATATAACTACTATAATACTGCCCCCTATGTACAAGAATATAACTACTATAATACTGCCCCCTATGTACAAGAATATAACTACTATAATACGCCCCTATGTACAGAATATAACTACTATAATACTGCCCCTATGTCGAATATAACTACTATATACTGCCCCCTATGTCCAGGAATATAACTACTAATACTGCCCCCTATGTACAGGAATATAACTACTATAATACCTGCCCCCTATGTACAAGAATATAACTACTATAATACTGCCCCCTATGTACAAGAATATAACTACTATAATCTGCCCCCTATGTACAGGAAATATAACTACTATAATACTGCCACCCTATGTACAAGAATATACTCTACTATACTGTGCCCCCTATTACAAGAATATAACACTATAATACGCCCCCGATGTACAAGAATATAACTACTATAATACTGCCCCCTAGTACAAGAATATAACTCATAATACTGCCCCTATATACCGATAACACTATAATACTGCCCCTATGTACAAGATATAACCTACTATAGATACTGCCCCCTATGTACAAGAATATAACTACTATAATACTGCCCCCTATGTACAAGAATATAACTACTATAATACTGCCCCTATGTACAGATATAACTACTAAATACTGCCCCTATGTACAGGAATATAACAACTACTAATCTGCCCCCTATGTACAAAATAACTACAATACTACGCTCCCTATGTACAGATATACTCATACACCCCTATTACAGAGAATATAACTACTATAATAACTCTGCCCCCTATGTACACAAATATATCTATAATACTGCCCCCCTATGTACAGGAAATATAAGCTACATAATAACTGCGCCCCTATGTTACAAGAATTAACTACTAGAAATATGCCCCCTATGTACAGAATATAACTACTATAACACTGCCCCTTGTACAAGATATAGCTACTATAATACTGCCCCCTATGTACTGAATATAACTACTATAATCACTGCCCCCTATTACAGAGAATATACTAAATATACAACTGCCGCCCTATTTACAAGAATATAATACTATATACTTCCCCCCTATGTAAGCATTATAACTAACTATAGATTATAGGAAAATGATCCGCGCCGCTCATGGACTCACTAATTATAAAAGAATCAGAAGCATTTTAACAACTTCAGCTCGGAACACGGTAATAGAAAATCTATGAGAGGAGAGCGATACACAGAAACAGAGAAGCAGCTGAGACTGGAGACGTGTTCTCTGCAGGTGATTGATGACCCCGGGTCAATGCAAAATCTTTACTTTCTCAAAACTATAGCGGCTGAAATATAACTAAGCAGAACCTGGAATAACACCAGGAAGCAAGAGGGGATGGGATATAGCTCAGGAGTACAGCTTACCCACTATAAGACCCCAATTCTTGTCCTCACACTTCTTAGCTCTGTGCTCTCTGCTTTTCAGCCCCTCCCCTCTGCTGAGTGACAACTGCAGCAGGCTTTTGGTTGGATGCTACAGTAATAAATTAGAGTAGGCGGGGCTGTGGGTGGAGAAGATCAATGCAGAGAGCTACACAGCAGTGTGAGGACACCACAACAAGCAATATCTACAGGTCTAAACTCTGATTGGATGTAACTAAAGCGGAACTTTGTGATGTTTACTACAAATTACTAATTTTTGTTACATTTAGGAACAATGACAACTGTATTTCCGCTCCAATCTCAGTTCTGGGGAACGTCACTCAGCATAGATAGCGACATTGAATTAGTGGAGGACAAGTCAAGGTCAGAAATTTCCAGCAGATTTTAACTCATTTAAAAGGGGAATGATGTTTTCTGGGAGATTAACTTTTTTCCAATCCGTCCTAACATCTCGCATAATCTTCTGGCTTGAGTTTTCTCATCTCGTTCTCGTGATCTGGGGTCAGCTAAGCCGCGGCCCCCCGGCCCCCGTGTCTGCGAACCTTCCCGCTCTGGATGGAGGATAGACGTTTGTCACATTTTGTTGTACCAGGCTCAATCCTTTCTTCGCCAGAACAGTTTTGCGCGATGATAACAACACAATGGGCGCGTGGCGCGGAGAGGGCGAGGGGGGCGCTTCATTTATTTCTGCCTTTGTCTGACGCTCGTTACAATGCCAGGGTTTTGTTTTCTGCCGTACAAGTGCAGGTTGGATAAAAAGCAGAATTATGGAGGATTAAACCTGCCTATTATACGTCTCCGCAGCGCACCGCGAAAATCTTGTTTAGTTTTCTGAAGGATTGTTTGTTATTGTCGTGTTAACCCCCCGAAAGCCAGAGGCAGGAACAGACAAAAGGGTCACAAGTGATAACGACCCTCTATTTGATTTATAAAGCGCTACAGAATATGATGGCGCTATAAAGAGTATTATTATTATATGCAAGTAACAAATCACCATCATCATCCAAAAACATTACAGGCAAAATGTGATTTATTGTACTTATGGTCGCCAAAATCAAAATAATGTACAGCTAATAAGTTGTAAAAGGGAGGGAGAGGGTAGTGACAACTATCGCTAACAGAGCATGATCAAACACTACATCATATGCACAAGACTAGAACTACTATAATACTGCCCCCTATGTACAAGACTAGAACTACTATAATACTGCCCCCTATGTACAAGAATATAACTACTATAATACTGCTCCCTATGTACAAGAATATAACTACTATAATACTGCCCCCTATGTACAGGAATATAACTACTATAATACTTGGCCCCCTATGGGTAGGAAAGAAATATAACTACTATAATACTAATAATACTAAATCCTGCTCACCTATGTTACAAGAAATATAACTACTATAATACTACTTTGCCCCCCTATTAAACAAGAAATAAACTACTATAATACTGCTCCTATGTACAAGAATATAACCTACTATTAATACTGCTCCCCTAGTGTACAAGAATATAACTACTATAAAATAAACTAACTGCTGCCCCCTATGTAACAGGAATATACACTATAATACATACACCCAGCCCCCTATGGTACAGAAATATACTACTTAATCGACAATCTGCAACCCTATGTACATGAATACAACTCACTCATAATAACCAACCACCATACCGATGGCTCCCCCTATTTGTAACAAGATCATAACTACTCTATAGATACTTTTGCCCCCTATGTAAGGAATATAACTTACTATAAATAGGTGTCCCCTATTACAACAGTAAATAGACACATAACTATAAAAACTGTCCCCTATGTACAGAATATAACACTATACATACTGCCACCCTATGATACAGGAATCTACACTAACTAAATACTGCCCCCTATGTAACAATGAATCATAACTACTATAATACTGTCCCGTAATGTCAGATAACTATATACGTCCCCCCTATTTACAAGAATATAACTTACTATAATACTGTCCCCTATTCAACGAATATAAACTACTATAAAATACTGGTCCCCCTTCAGAATACTTAAAACTTAAGCTAGCAAGATATAACCTACTATAATACTGCCCCACTGCCCATGATCACAAGAAATCTAACTACTTAAGGACTGCTCCCTATGTAACAGAATATAACTACTATAAAAACTGTCCCTATGTAACAAGAATAAACTACTATAATCTGCCACCTAATGGAACAGGATTAACTACTATAATACCTGCGCCACCCCTATGTACAAGAAATAACTACTACTAAATACTTTCCCCCCTATGTACCAAGGAATATAAACTACTATAATACTGCTCCCCTATGTTACAGGAAATAAACTACTATAATAATATAACTGTCCCCCTATGTACAGAATATAACTACTTATAATACTGCCCCCTATGTACAGGGATATAACTACCGATAATATTGCCCCCCTATTGTACCGAAATAGACGCTACTATCATACTTTTTCCCTTTATCTTCCTACTGTACAAGAAGATACTACATACATACTGCCCCCTAATGTACAGGACAAGACTTACTACTAAATCTATACTACTGGCCCCCTATGTACAAGATATAACTACTATAATAATACTAGATTGGTACTAGCTACTACCTGAATCTGCCCCCTATGTACAGAATATTAAATACTATAATACTGCCCCCTATGTAACAAGAATAAATAACTAACTATAATACTGACGGCCCCCCCTATGTACAGGACTATAACTACTATAAATATATTGCCCCCTTGTACAGATATTAACTACTAAAATACTTGGCCCCCTATGTACAAGAATAAACCTACTATAAATACTAAACTTGCCCCCTATGTACAACGAATATAACTCTAAATACCATAAAATGCCCCCTATGTTAAAGGAATATAACTCTATAATACTGCCACTGCCCTATGTACAAGAATATAACTACTATAATACTGCACCACCCTATTACAAGAATATAACTACTATAATACCTTGCCCCCTCCCTAAATGTAACAAGAATATATAACTATTGTATCTGCTGCTGTAACAGTTCGGCCATGTTCTGTCGTCCTTTTTCCAGGGGTTGACCACGATATTCCCATTCTTCTTAGTCCGACGCATGATGTTTTTTTTTGTGGATATAAATACCACTTTTCCTCTAAACAAACTTTCTAGTGACAGAATGTTTAAAACGTCTCCCTTTGTTACCAAATTTGTGTCGGCTTTTATCTCCCTCTTCCCGTCTCCTCCCACTTTTCCTTCCCCTCTCGGTGATAAGCGCCACTTATCCGATTTTTTTCTTCTCCCAATCAATAAAGAGTTTTAGGTGGCCGTTCAAGTAAGTAGTAAGATGACATCGGGTGACCCTTTATAATAATCCCATTACCCACTCCCTCTTGCTACAGGTCACATCTTCCCCGCCGCCATAATTGTTGCTTCCTCTGAGAACATACAGTAGAGAAATTCTGCAGTATAATCCTGAGCGCCAGCGATGTGCCGACCGGTGGAATAAAACAATTCCCCGGTAGCCTTGTGTTTGTCCCTCAGTTTGTTAATTGCCGTTGACCATCTTTGCGTCTCAGTGATGGAATATGTGCATAACTCAACTGAACGCCCGCGCCCTACGAATGAGCACGGTAATGACTCCGTCCACACAAATGTTCCTCTGCAGTCCGCTGTCCCCGCCCGCGGATTTCTTGTCTGCGTCCTCCGTTTGGTGCTTTTAACACTTTTGTTTTCGCGAGCCTCCGTCCCCTGATATTTTTTAATTAAACCATTTATCCCCCCCCCCCCGCCCCTCCCATTCTCTAATTGACCACCGGTCGTGGGGTCCTTCGGAAAATTGGCGGATGCAAATTATCTCCTTGAAAATGGTTTTAAAAATCATTTCTTCTTCTTTTTCGGAGTCACTTAAGTTTGAAGTGGAATGAGAGTCTTCTTCCAGTGGCCCGGAACCGGGTAGGAGGGATTTTGTTTTTTTTTCCTCTAAGTTTATAGATTTTTTTTTATCCCATCGATTCTTATCATTTCCCGTCGCTGACCACTATTTTTTTATCTCCCTCCGCAAATCGTGTAAATCCCTATCCCCCTCCCCCCAATCCATTACTAAGGTTCTGGATGAGTGGGCGCATCAATGGGGTAGCGCCAACAAATTTTTTTTTTTCCAAAACGTAAGACTATTTGTCTAAAAATCCTAGGACGCTTACTTTAGGGCGAGGGTCAGAGACGCCTCCTGACTCCCTCTCCGCCGTAAAACTTTTCTCACCGCGACCTCCCTCCTGCTGTCATTTGTAGCACCGGAAATATTTGCATAAAAACGGTCAGAAAAAAAAAATAAAAAAAAAATCAAAGTAAATTAACTAAGATTCACACAAAGAGGATGTCATGCGCCTATCCCCCCGGTCCCCCCCAGTCTCTCTTCCGGCCCGTGTCCGATTCATTCAACAATAGTGAAGTCGAATTAGGGGGAACCCAAAGTTAGAAAATGGGGAAGGGTCAGGGGGGAGGGGAGGGGGAATTCCCTCCCCAGGGCATTGATTTAGTTTGTGTTCACCCCCGTCCATCATTGTCGCTCCTCCCCCGTCACCCCTGACTCTGTTCATATAGTACATGGAATCGAAGACAATGGTCGTTCCTTACTTGACACGTTCAGAGCCAAATCGAATATTGGCTCCACACTTTTGTCCATTAACATCTTTGGACGTCCGTCTTTAGTATCTTCTCCCGTTGGTGTCAACATCTCAATTGAGTGCGATACTATAGAATTCAAAAAAAGAATGAAACGTGCAAAACATACTGGGAACATAAATCTAATTTTTTTGGGTGGGTTGTTGGCCACTTTACTTTGCAATACAAAATTTCCATATTAACCGTCCCGCAGCCGGGGTGGTTTCATGGCCCAGGTTTAAGGACAACCATAACGTTGGCCTCATGAGAACTCCCGCTAAAAAACGTGTGAGATGGAACTCAGTGGAGAGAATTAATCAGGCATGGGCTTGTAAACACTAGTTTTTTCTAGGGTAGTTTACAATTTCCTGGTTCATGAGCCCCGCGCCAACCCACCATTGTCCAAACCAGTAGTGGATTTAATATGAAGCTGTTTTTGGCGGGCAGCCCTGGAAGCCCAGTGCTTCTATGGGCTCGTTGGCCACCCAAACCCCCCCACCAAATTTTATATACTGAGAAAGGACCCTGCAACCCCCATGAAATCCTTGTAACACAATCTTTTTTCCTGTCTTTCAAATTACACATGTAAACACAAGATGCCATTTCCATTACTTTTGAATGGTCCTTCCCGAGGTTTTTCCAAAAACGCAGATTTAAGCCAGCACAAGATGGTGAACTTCTGTCGGACCCCGGTTTGAAGGCAAACATAATTCCCTTATTTCTGGCGGCACGGTCCTTAGATACGTGAATCACCAGCCACACACAATGGGGCAGATTTAACTTACCCGTCCGTTCGCGTCCAGCGGCGCGTTTCGTCTGCGCTGGATTCGGGTCCGGCCGGATTCTCCACTAAGGTAGTTCCTCCTCCGCTCCACCCAGGTGGCGCTGCCTGCGCTGAAGTTTCCCGAGTGCGCGCTGGGAATGCCCCTGAAATTCACCGGCCTATACCTGGTTGATAGGAAATTTTTAATTTTGCCGAGCACCTTTTTTTGTCCCTAAATCTGCTGGCGGTTTTTTTTTTCTTTTTTTTTTTTTTTTTTTTTTTTTTTTTCTTTTTTTTTTTTTTTTTCCGAATACCCGTTCGGGTTTTTTCGTTCGGCCCGCCCCCGATTTTCCGTCGCGTGCAATGCCACAGCTGCCGATGTGCCACAATCAGCGATCTCGCGTGCCAGCCAAAAATCTGTCCCGGGGCAATTCAGGTACATCGGCGTAAATTCGATGAATATTCGGGTAAGCACTCGGGATAAAACGCGAATCGGGCCCCTTTAGTAAAAACATGACCTCCCATTATAGACCGGACAATGCACTTTTAGTGAACTCGAAGGTTGGGCAATGTAAGGTAATGTCTCCCAGTGTGTACTATTCGTGGTTTAACTCCTGGTTCGCGACATTGCTTCAGGTCCAGCCCACCGCCGAGTTTGAAGTACCCATGGGGTGACCTTAACCCCAGTTTTTTGACTGGTGCCGATTACTAACCGAAGTCGGGAAATTCCCATATACCCTCTAGTTAGATGTATGTCCTGGTGTCTGAGTATGGCCCAATGTATTGGCCCAAAACAAAGTCCAACTAGGAGTAGATGGCAGAAGACCCATGAGTTATCCTAGTAATGTTTGGGAAAACAGAAAAAATAAATACACTTTGGGTCCTTTTTTTAAAAATTATTTAAAAAACCCTGGGACCCCCCCAAAACGATGTTTCCCAGAATTCTTTGAAAATCCATTAAAGGAAAGCAGGTCAGGTCTTTTTGAACCAAATACACAGGAGCAGAGGTTTATAGTTTGGCTTTGGCCAGCCCTATGGTGCAATGTGTATTACAAAGCGCAGAAATTTTGGAGCCACCCTCATCTGAGTCAAACTTTAGGTAAACTGTTTCAACTTTTTTTTTAAACCCACTCTGGACAGTGGCATTGTATGGTCCTTTTTGGGCACTAATATCACATCCATAAGGACCTGAGAGCGGCTTTGTGTCCCAAACAATCACCTAGACCCCAGGTTCCCCTGTTGTGAAACTAAAGTGTCTACAGTGGTATATATCCGACTTTCTCTTCTGTCCTGGCTTGCTCATTGTTCATTTATCCCCCTCCCCAAAACTAAAGGCAGGGCCCCTCTTTCCACTTACACTGCAGCCCTTTCTCCTGGAGGCTCAACCTGATGTTTACGAGCACAGAGAGTCCCCGCATGTCTTACATCGACTCAGTATGTTAAATAGTCATAGCAACGCCCAGCCCAAACTCATCCTCGCTAAAAAGTATATTCCAATTTACCTGCAAGAAAAGCTGGGTTTCTCATTATTGAGGGCGTCCCTCCTAAACTCTGCAAATCTGCCTAATCCTCGGTCCTTTCCTATCCCAGGGAAATGAACTCCCGTCTATTTCATGCCGATGCGCTGCACACGCCAATCAATTAAATGGCCTGGTCCCAATATACCAATAAGAGATCCGAGGTCTCATTATCAGTTACTATTATTACCATCACCAATACCTCCCATAACAGTACGCCACATACTGAAAGTGTCATGAAGAAACCTGTGGTAACTGGTGATAGCCCTGTCCAATCTAGCACAAAACCCGGATCAAAAGGCCCAATTCCCTCCTGCTTCCTCTTTCATTTAAAATTAGCACAAACGTTTCCAAAGTCAAATGGTAGACAACACCTACTACTAATAAGCTTTTTCTTTAATTTTTCATATGCATAATCAACATCCAAGAAAGCCTCCTTCCATTATAACTTCAAAAATGAGAAGAGATTCCCTATACTAAAATACTTCTGCCCCTTGTACAAGAATAACTACTAAAATACTGCTGCCCCCTATGTACAGGAATATAACTACTATCATCCTTGCCCCTATGTACACGAATACTATAAACTACTTTATAATACTGCCCCCCCTATTTACAGATATAACACTATATAATAACTGCCCCTTTTACAAGAACTATAACTACTAGACATAGTACTGCCCCCTATGTACAGGAATATAACAACCTATTACTTGCCCCCTATGTCCAGGAATATAAACTACTAATATACTGCCCTATGTTAGCAAGAATATAACTACTTAATAATACTGAAAGCTGCCCCCTTGTTCAGGAAATATAACTACTATAATACCTGCTCCCTATGTACAGGATAGTATCACAAGTATACATCTGCCCCCTATGTACAAGAATATAACACTATACATACTCCCCCCCCTATGTACCGGAATAAACTCCTTATAATACTGAACTGCCCCCTATGGTACAAGAATATAACTAAACTACTAATTACCTGCCCCCTATTGTACAAGAATATAAACACATCATACTATACGGCATACGCCCCCTATGTACAGGAGTATAACTCACTATAATTTGTTAACTCCTACTGCCCCCAATGTACAAGATATACTACTGATAAACTACATACTGCCCCCTATTACAGGAATTATTAACTATATACTTACTAATACTGCCCCCTATTGCAGGAAATATTACTACTATAACTGACACTGCCCACCCCCCTATGTAACAGGGATCTATATACTATAATACTTAAAAAAACTTGGCCCCTATGGCCCAATGGTCATGCTACTTTTTATCATCATTTCCTACTACTTTTTACAGTGTTTATAATTTTGGAATAATGCCCCCTTTGTTTCCTGCAATACTGATGTTATCTGTTTGCCCATCTCTTCAACCTCTTTGTTGCCCCCTGTTTTGTCGTGGTTTTTAATTACCGTTGCTTCTGCTCCGGGTTTATCGTATTTGGCTACGATTTTCCTCCCGTGCTCCTCCCGAGTGCTATATCATCTGTTATGCGCCATTGAGCTGGGGCGGTTTTTCTTTCCCTGTAATCACCGTAATCCCGTGGGTTGGAAATCAGAGTTTTTTTTTTTTTTAAAAAAATAATTTTCGGGCATTTACAACCCATCATAACCAATTCAATCAAAAGGAATTAACCCTCGCGCCGTAAAATGTTCAGAACGGGAGCCAAATTGCTTGTAAAACTAAGTTTAAATGCGAGGAATTGAGAGAGGACCACAAGTTTAGCAGCCGGGCCCTGTTGTGGCACCCTACGGCTACAGAGGCCAAATCGCCGTATCCCTGCGCGCCTCATGATAATGAACATGAGAAGCCAGTTAATGACTATCAGAATAATGGCCCGCCATTCATCACTTGGTAATCCCGATTGTTTATTAACTTACGCTGTTCCCATAATGTTGGTCTCCTCCTGTTTTTATTTTATGTTTTATCAGTTGCGGGAAAAATGAAAAATAAGAAAAAAAATTATAAAGTCCCCTTCGTTTAAAGGGATCTTGTCCACAATAACGCGGGTGGCGGCCAATTGTTTGACATCCCACATAGGAAACCACACAAAAATCCAACCCAGGCAGAAGGCCTCATGGTTTCCATAGCAACCAGTGACTGTCCGCTATTGAGGCCTTCTCAAGAAAATCAGGTGAAGGCCTTTATTCTGCCCATAGTAAACCAAGAAACGGCATTGATGTTTCTAGTCAACCAATCGAGCTCTCAGCCTTATCATTTCCTCAAACTTCTCTTTTGAACAGTAATAAGCAACACTGTATGGTCGCTCTTGGGTGCAATGGAGGCCTACAACACTGTTTTTTC
The DNA here is from genome assembly GCA_019512145.1 of Engystomops pustulosus. Taxonomy (NCBI): domain Eukaryota; kingdom Metazoa; phylum Chordata; class Amphibia; order Anura; family Leptodactylidae; genus Engystomops; species Engystomops pustulosus. Next base: position 21,372 of record WNYA01002521.1, on the reverse strand, counting down.
TTGATAATTTGCTGGCCTGTAGAACATCCCCAATGGACAATAACATTTACTAATGATACATTTTTCTTATGTTTCACTAAAAAGTGTGTGTGCAACAGCCCAGGCCCACTAAATTTTTGCTCAAAATTTATGGGACAATTGATAGCAGTTTTTTGGGACTGTTCAGGTGTGTCCACCACATCAATACACTAGCTAAAATTCCTTCAGTCAGTGAAGAATTTACACACTGCCGGCTCAAAAGTTTTTGGGGTCACCCGAAACATTGTGTGTTTTTTCCATGAAAACCTCACACTTTTATTTTCTAATGAGTTGCAAATGAATAGCAAATATTGTCCCGACATTGACCCATGGTTTCAAATTTTGTTTTGGTATTTGAATAATTATTTTCCCTCCTTTTCCCACCCTTCCTTCTTCTTCCTCCCTTGAGGCAGCTCCCACATGCTGACCTTTTTAGTAAGGGCCTCTAGGATAATTTGCTGAGGTCATTCTGGCTAAATACACCCCCCCTTTACCAGAACACCCTCCCACAAGAATGGTCGTCATGAATGGACACCGCCTTATATTCCAAATCCCTCGACCTCCGTTACAAATTCTCCCACCAAAGTAAACCCAGACCCGTTCACATGACCTATCCCACCGTCACATGACCTCCACTATGTGACGATGGCGTTCAGGCGTTGTTTTCCCAGCATCCTTTTTCAGAGTTTTTCTGCATCTCACAAAAATGTTCTTCTGTGTGGACACAACACCTCAAACTTTTCAGATTTCAAAGTCTGTCCATAACACCTTTTTTTTTTTTTTTTTTTCATTTTTTTTTTTTTTTTTTTTTCTTTTTTTTTTTTTTTTTTTTTTTTTTTTTTTTTTATCAATTTTTTTCCTTTCCTCCCTTTCCCATATTCGTTTCTTTTTTTGCCCACATTATCTTTTTCCCTTTTATCTCTCCATTTCCACATATGCTTTTTCTTTTTCTGCCACCCCTGCCTCGAAAGAGCTGGCATCCAGGAGTCCAACCTCTTCCATCACTGTAAGGGTGACACTGGCGTTTGGCGGTGGCTACATAAATGAATTACCTCCCAGTTTTGAGGACCTCTTGAGGCGTTTGGTTGTCCCAACTAGAGACCTAATGTACTTTTTCTTGTTGCTTAAGTTTGTGCACGGGGCGTTCCCACCTTCGCTTTCTCTTTATATCTCTGGTTTTAGAGCCTGTTGATTTTTCACATGAAGAGTTTTTTTTTTTTTATGGCCATTGCGAGAGTTTTTTCGTAAACAAAAAAATGTGATGCTCAGATCTTCTCAACCAGCTCAAATGCAAGGTCCAGTTTTATAAATGCTCCTCTAGATCCAAACGTTTTTTTTTCAGCTGTGCTAGCATATTTGACAAAACGGTTAATTTAACAGGGTTTTCTAAACCTCCATTAAGCTTTTCATCAGCGGGGAGAAGACAGATGCAGAAATCGATCGCACGAGCACACGTGAATCGCCGCCGGACCTTCATCTTCGTCGACCCGTCCGGATCGGGAAATTTGCCGACAGGTCCAGGTGTTAAAATGTTGCCGCACTGTCCATTTAAAAACCACTGGAGTTGGTGGGTTGTTTGAAAATGGGTCTATTATACCTCAACTGAGATATTTTCATTAAAAAAAAAAAGAATTTGGCCAGCTAGAATTGTCACTTATAACCTAACCCCACTTTTTAAAACAAGGGTAATGAGTTCCTAGTTATGATTAATTTAAATGGTTTGCTTTACTTTAATGACGAAAATGTGTTTTTCTTTTAACAAAAGAAGGACATTTCTAAGTTACCCCAAAAACTTTGACGGTAGTTGCATTGAAATTTTGTTGGGTAAATGTAATGAAGCGGAAGGTACCAGTTTAAGGTCACTTATATTCTGTGATTCTCTACCTATGGTGCAGAATGGTCTCTATTGCCTGAGGCCCCTTTTAGACTCTGGGAATTCTTGAGGAAAACCCGGCCGCATTTCGTTCCAGTAAAAGAGAGATTTTTTATTTACCAGTGGGCTTAAAAAACTTTAAATTTGTAAAATATATATTCTAAACTTTAAAAAGCAAGAAACGCGTTTTTTTTCGGGTCCGGGATTGGACCCTTTCTTCACGTTGCATTCAAATGCAACTGAAGAAAGGGTCCAAATCAGACCCGACACGCGTCTTCTTTTTAAAGTTTAGAATATATATTTTACAAATTTGTAAGTTTTTTTACACTGGGTAAAGTAAATCTCCTTTTGTACTGGAACGAATTCGCCGGGGTTTTTTCCTCCAAGATCCACACAGAGGTCTAAAGGGCCTCCAGAACCTAGAAGACCATCCTGCCCATTTCTACAATCGGCAATCCCTGAACCGACAGTGAACTCCTGGAAGGCTGCATCCAGTTTCCATGTCCAACATCTAAAAACGTGAAACATATGAGTTGTGCCATTAGCGCAACAACCAAAGGTGAGGCACATTTCAAGCATTTTTTTTCACCTCCTCACGATTTTATTGAAGAATCGCTCACATCGAGCGCCCCCCCTGCTTCCCTCTCTCTTCCCTCTCTCTCGTGATCTATACCTAGATTCCAGCAGGTTTTCGGGGTTCTCCGTACGGTGAATTTTTTTTGTTAAGTACCACCTAGCTTATAATCAGGGACCCTATAGTTTAAATTTTAAAGGGATTCTCTTATAATGCAAATTTAGGGGCAAATCTTAAAGATCCTTCATTGTTTTGGACCCTAAAATATACTGATCATACTTACTCAATTGCTGGAGGCTGTTTGAGTCCCGTGGTATCTGTGCAGGGTTACTCTCGCATTATTTCCTAACTCCACTATCTCAATCCCCTGAATAGACTAGATAAACTCCCGGCTTTTCGCTAATATTTTCCTTCTCACTGAGTCCATTCGCTGTCAGTAGCAGTTAATGCGCACTTTTTTTCAAGGCCCATTCATACAACGTCTGATTTAAAAGTCCTCGACCCTTCTGATGCATCATTAGACAGCAACCAAAATCCACTCAAGGCGCCGTTTTCGGGGGAGGCGATGATGAGGCATTGACGGCGCTCATCCGAGATGATGACCTGAAGGGAAACTATTATACCTGGTAGGACACCCGTAGATTCTCCTGACCAAAAAAATTATGAAATGTGAATTAACATTTCCAGTTTGGGTTAGTGATTACCCTTGTGGGTATTTCAAAAGGTCCAGATTAAGGGGACACATACTTTATATGGGGTGAGTAGCTAAACAGAAGCTTTACCTGTGAATAATGAGAGTTTCCACGAGACCTGATCCCAGATTCTGTGCACAACGTGGTTAATTCTGGGGGTGTACCAAGAGCTTAAAAGTCTATAGGATGAGTAGGGTGACACAAGAGCTTACGTCTATGAGGATGAGGGGGTGACACAAAAGCTTACAGTCTATGAGGATGATGGGGTGACCAGACCATACAGCTTAACATCAATTATAATGAGCAACACGTCATGAAGTGTCCCGCCTGTAAATATAGTGCTGTGCGCAGCATACAGATTGAGGGGTTACACAAGAGCCTTTACAGTCTATTGAGGATAAAGTGACACAAGAAGCTTACAGTCTATGAGGATGGGGACCACTACCAGTCGGGAGATGGGGACACAAGAGCTTTACAGTTCTGAGATAGGGGGTGCACACCAGAGCCTTACAGTCTATGATGATGAGGGATGAACACAAGAAGCTTACAGTCCTATGAGGATGAGGGGGTGACACAGAGCTTACAGTCTATGGGAGGATGATGGGGAAACAAACAGCTTACCAATCTATGATAATGAGCCAAACAGTCCAATGAAAGTGGTCGCGTAAAATAGTTGCTGTGCGCAGCATACTCATAAAGTTGCCTTATGACTGCAGGAGATTTAATGGATTTTTGGTCCTGTTGGGTGACACGTCTGTTTCTAGTTTGATGGCCTGAGTTGCCCCAAGAAAGGGCTTTGAGTGCCACCATCGGGCACCAGTGTCCATAGGATTTTTTTCGCCATCACTGGTCTATGAGGCAATGAAGCGGTGAAACAAAGAGATTTACCAGTCTATTGGATGATGAGCGGGTGACAAAAGAACGCTTACCAGTCTAATGAGGATGAATGGGTGACAACTCCGAAAAAAAAAAATTAATAAATATCTAAAACACAATATCTAAAAAAAATAACCTATCTCAACACACGCACCACACTCCCAACTAACCAATATCTAAACTAACCCACCGCGAAGTCTAATAACCTAAACGACACTCCCCCGTCCCCTAACCCCCACCACCCCCTTTTCAGTGGTTTGTCGTACTCTGTAAATGCACCCTGGTCCTTGTTATTTACTAGGAACAGCTCCATATTTTTGGTAGTGTCTGTAGTGTCTTCCAGGTGATGCAGTGAATGACGGCTCTGTCACCTTCAACAAAATAATACGGAGTTGCAGTACCAGGCACGGCCACTAGTGGGGTAAAAATAAAAAGGAAAAGTTTTTAATTTTGACAAACCGTGTACTGATCTCCTCTGTATTAATAGAAGGATGCTAGAAATTGCACACCAGTGGTTTCAGTAGTTGTTCACATAAAGTAGGTATAATAGAAAATGTAAAGAAAAAAAATTTCTTCTAAAAATCTATCATGAGGTAGAGTGGTATAGTGAGGAGCGGTTCTGAACCATAAAATACAGGTATATAAGAAGTTTGGGATCAGGTCCAGTTGCGCCTAACCCCCCCCCCCCCCATTGCGCCATTAACATCCATGATCGGTGATGGCGGACCAGGTATGGCCCAGATCATTGCAGAATTTGTTCAAAAGCGGTGGCATTGGATGGCAGAGAGGGTCTCCGCCCACTGGGAAAAGGGTTATGCAAATGAGCTTTTATCCAAAAAAAAGTGGAAAATATCACACCACCTAATATAACCCATCCCCAATTTTTGCCCATTTTGAACGTCTGAAATCTTCATGTATCATCTTCAATATACACGATTCTCCCGCCTGGAGCTTCCTCCTGCATCATCTCCTCACTTTATAGTTATCTTATAGGGACATAAATAAGTGACAAATTGTCAAGGACAGCAAAATAAGTTAAATAACTAAAACCGTGAAGATTAAACTAATTTCGTGCGATTGATTACAGAACTGGGGGGAATGGAGCGAGAGACGAGGGCCGGTTATATGAGGAGACGCTGGGATCTGAATATACGAATAATTAGACACATAACACCACAAGAAGAACCCAGAAGCTTCTTATTAGAATTATGTGACCAGCACAGGAGGCGGCCATGTTCTATAGGAGGTGGACTGGACCACTGTGACGGGGGGAAGCTACAATAAGATTTATTATCTAGTAAAGATGGGGCCAGATAGGTCACCCATAGACAACAGTATGAGCCCCCTATTATATGGACATAAATGGTGGAAGATAAAAATGGCCGACCTGAGGTGCGAGGACCAGCAGAGAAGGAATATAAAATGCTGATGGGTCCTTCCTTTAGAATTCAGCTTCTATTGATTTCCTGTTGAGCGGCTCAATTCTGCGCTTACACCTGTGGCACACAGCGGACGTGTCATACACATCCCTCGGACAGCTCCATTTATTTCCAGCTCACATCTGGCAGCTTATTCAATACTTCAAAAAATTTTTTAAATGGAGCCGCATTACAGTCTATAATATCAGTGCAATGAGAAGGAAAAATCCACAGCATACTGCAGGGAGACACATGAGTACAAGATACAGATACATGTACACAGTGACTGCACCAGCAGCAGAATAGTGAGTGCAGCTCTGGGGTATAATACAGGATATAACTCAGGATCAGTACAGGATAAGTAATGTCATGTATGTACACAGTGACTGCACCAGCAGCAGAATAGTGAGTGTAGCTCTGGAGTATAATACAGGATGTTACTCAGGATCAGTACAGGATAAGTAATGTCATGTATGTACACAGTGACTGCACCAGCAGCAGAATAGTGAGTGCAGCTCTGGAGTATAATACAGGATGTAACTCAGGATCAGTACAGGATAAGTAATGTCATGTATGTACACAGTGACTGCACCAGCAGCAGAATAGTGAGTGCAGCTCTGGAGTATAATACAGGATGTAACTATGGATCAGTAGAGGATAAGTAATGTCATGTATATACACAGTGACTGCACCAGAAGCAGAATAGTGAGTGCAGCTCTGGAGTATAATACAGGATGTAAATCAGGATCAGTACAGGATAAGTAATGTCATGTACTGTATGTACACAGTGACTGCACCAGCAGAATAGTGAGTGCAGCTCTGGAGTATAATACAGGATGTAACTCAGGATCAGTACAGGATAAGTAATGTCATGTATGTACACAGTGACTGCACCAGCAGCAGAATAGTAGAATGTCATGTATATGGGTGAATTACATGTTGCCCTCCTGTAACTTACCCCTAGTAATAAGTGAACATCCTGTGACCTCCATGCAGGAGCTTCCCCCCTCCTCATATCTCAGCAGACAGGATATTGGGGAATAGAGAACAAATCTGGAAACATATTCATCTGTAGCTGAGATTATCGGCATGATGAAAACATGTGACACCGAGGGAGGAAATGACACTTTGTATATATGGACGGCAGATGACAGACACATCACCAAAGACAATGGGGCAGATTTACTAAACCCATGTAAGATAGACCGGAGCTCAGACTGCGCCAGATACATCACAGCGACTGATAAACCCGTCTCATCATCACTCATCTAACTCTTTAATTACTTGGCCAAGTTCACCGCAAAAAATGTAATCGTAATTTAGACGACGCCCTCTTTTACTGAAGCCACACCCATGTGCAGGAAACCACACCTCTTTGGTGAATCTAATTTTTTTGGCCTTATACTGTTCCTTTTATCTGGGCTACTATCTGCTGAATCTGTGCCTATAATGCTATATGACGATCCAGCATATCTAAACTGGAGAGGAGAGGGCCTATAAAGCATGCTTTTGTCACTAGTTTTTTACTATGCGTGTTCAGACACCCCAATGCTATTAGAGAAAATACAGTCCTCGAATATAAATCCATATTTCACAGTCCTGCTGCTACTAACAACATAGACAAAGGTCTGCTTACACATTTCTCCAGGGATAATACATAACACTGGCTGCAGAGAGCACAGAGCACAGCATTGAGCCAACACTCTCCCAGTTCACTCAGAGAAGTTACAGTCCGGGAATATAAATCCTTATTTCACAGTCCTGCTGCTACTAATAACATACACATAAGGTATAATTATACATTTATCCAGGGACAATAACTAACACTGACTGCACAGAGCACAGCAGAGTACAAGTACACATCCCAGTGCACACAGAGAAGCAACAATCCTGGAATATAAATCCATATCACAGTCCTGCTGCTACTAACAACATACACAAAAGGTCTGATTACACATTTTTTCAAGGGAAATGCCTATAACCCACTACAGAGAGCACAGAGCACAACATCGAGCTGACATACTCCCAGTGCACTCGGAGAAGCTTCAATCCTGGAATGTACATCCATATATCACAGTCCTGCTGCTACTAATAACATACACAAAGGTCTGATTACACATCTCTCCAGGGACAACACATAACACTGGCTGCAGTCACACCTGCTGACAGGTTCCCTTTAAAGCAAGCAAGTATCACACAGTCGGCCATGCTACCCACATTAAGACCAGCTGCCCCATATAATGTGATGCGCCCCACGTCCGGTGCATCAAGGTTAAATAATTCCCATCATTTACATAGTTAGAATGTTATCGGCTGCGCCCTTCATTGTCACAATTATAATAAAATGTGCCTGTAATGTAATATGTGACAACCCCCCCCCCCCTCCCGCAGCAGAGAAGTCTTCTAGCTGACAGTCTAAAACACACACGCGGGAATCTCTTCATCTGAGCACATCAGAGCCTTGGAAATGACACATATCATCCCTGCAAAAATCACTGACATATTCTGCTGCACAATGCATATTCATTCAGCCGGGGAGGGGGCAGCACAGTAGGGGGCTGCTGGAGCCGGCCTGACGGAGACTTAAAGGAGAAGGCGTACATGGTTATTAGGGAAATTTCCATCAATATGCTGAATAATGATGTGGCGCTCCATCTCCGGATGATTAATCATCGTCATCGTGAGAACATAGAATACATTAATATCAGTCACATCGCGACTATGACCCCAATTGAGAAACGGACTACCCCCCACAGGGTTACTTCTTCACATGGTGGTTACATGATTTGCATCATATTACTAATAATGATACATAATTCCTTTATATATTTAGCTGACAAATTAGCACGCTTGACATGAAGCTTGCCAAATCGCGTCCCTCGTACCTATGGGCTCTAACGATAAATCACCTACTCAGGATGTTTAGCTTTTGAGTGTGGGAGGAACGAAACTGAGGACCTGCGAGGAAACCCATAGTAAACACAAAGAGAACATACACGAATCTTGATCAGATGTGACCTGGTGACTTGAAACCCAGACATCCAGCGTCTGCCAAGCTGTATATGAACCACATAAGCCATTAGGCTCCCCTAATATTTAGTATGTACATGACCATAACGTGCAACAAGGTGTAATCTCTACGATGCTGGATTACAAGCACAGTCAACAAGCAGTGCCGGTGACATAAGGGGGGGTTGCATGCGGGGCATAAAAAATGAAAAGGGATGGCAAAGGGCCCCACAATACAACAAACAGCTGGGGTTATCGCAATGAGACATGATGATCTTCCATTCGCAAGTCGACCGCCAGCAATAATAAATATAACGTTTCTTTGAAATGATAAATAAAATAAACAAAATAGTTAGGTATAAGATAGGTAGCCCACAAACAAACACATGCCTTACCAGTGTCGATTTCTGTTATTTACAAGATTTCTCTGCAAGCCACATGCAGCCATAAAAAGAGCACCTCTCGGCAACCTGAGCATCGGTTTCCCCTACCACCCCAGACCTAGCCTATTTCCGAACGTAGATAGATTTCAGGTAGCCACACAGCCTACTTCAAACTAAGATCCAAGTAACCACGCAGACCACCAAGCATTTTTTGCTCTCATAGGTTCCAATGTAACCACCTATCACATTGCCTCTCAAAGGTCCAGGTACCACCACACCCATTGCCTCTCAGAAGATTCCAGGTACCACCAAACCCATTGCTCTCAGAGATTCAGGTAACCCCGCAAATCCATTGCCTCTCCGAAGATCCAGTGTACCCACCACCAAATCCATTGCCCGGCGGATGATCTCATACGATCCATTAACCACCCACTCCATTGCCTCTCAGAAGAATCCAGGTAACACCCAAGCCCATTGCCCTCTCAGAAGAGTTCCAGGTAACCACCAGCGCCTTGCCTGCTTCAGAAGTTCCAGGTAACCACCAAGCCCTTGCCCTCTCAGAAATCCAGGTAACCACCAAGCCATTGCCTCTCAGAAGAGATCCAGGTACACCAAGCCCATTGCTCTCAGGAAATCCAGGTAACCACTCAAGCCCTTGCCCTCTCGAAGATCCAGGTAACCACCAGCCCATTGCCTCTCAGTCTTCAAAGATTCCAGAGTAACCCCCAAGCCCATTGCCTCTCAGAAGACCAGGTCACCCCCGAAGCCCCCTTGCCTCTCAGAAGATCCAGTTAACCACCAAGCCCATTGCCCTCTCAGAAGATCCAGGTAACAACCACCAAGCCCATTGGCCTCTCAGAATATCCAGGTAACCACCCCTCCCCCAAGCCCATTGCCTCTCAGAGATTCGAGGTAAACCACCAAACCCATGCTCTCAGAAGATCCAGGTACCCAGCAAACCCATTGCCTCTCAGAAGATCCAGGCAACCACCAACCCCATTGCTCTCAAGAAGATCCAGCTAACCACCAAATCCCATTACCCGTTATCCGACCTCTCTCACATATCCAGCTAACCACCATCATTTTACCGATCTCAAATATCCCGGCTAACCACCAATCCCATTACCTCTCAAAAGATCCAGCTAACCACCAAGCCTGTAAGGACAATTGGGTGGTATTTTAATGAGTCCAAAGTCCTTTATGGAACAACTTTTTAAGATTCTTAATGGAACATAGGAGCACAAATGCACATAGAAGCCTGTAAGGGCCCTGAACAGTACATCATATTACACACGAATGTGGACGGGTCCAGTGGACAGCTCCTAGTGCTCATAATGACCGAAGTTTAGCTTAAAGTTCCTAAAACTGCTTATAATGGCCAAAATGTCAATCCAGCCCTCAAGGTATTGACATAAACAGGAAATCAGCGCCAACCTGGGCCCTTAGACAGCGGCTTCTGTACAGGAGACACCTGAGTTACTATTCCCAGCTGTAATCAGTCTGTATTAGCCGCTTCTGCTACACAAATTTAACCCTTGATGCCAGGAGCCGCGGATAATGATTTCCAGGGGCCCATCTGCTTCTGTGAAATAAAGTGTCTTTTGTAATAAATTGGAACATTTATCAAATTAGCCTCCATGATCACATTTGGATCTTAATGATTTTTTTGTGGAATAAGATGAATTTTTGCCTGCCACTGGAAATATCATTTTATTAGCTTTGGCAGCTCGGAGAGGTGCAGAGCTCCCAGCCCAAAAATAAAAAATTTCATGTTTCCAAATTGTATCTGACGAGTAAATAAGGCAGCGCCCTGTGCACATGGCGTGTATCAGGCCGTGGGGCGGATGGGGGGGGTGGGGCCGCTCTGTCTTGATTACCACGTTGGCGGCCTGGAAGGATCCACGGGTCTAATTGATTGTCTTCTGAAGCAGAACCTTCTATGGCCAAAGGGAATTCTTAATTATTATTAAAAATACATTGGAATTATTATCAGCGGAGGAGACTTTCATCCCTTCTCCTTTTATATGAAGCGGCTTTTGTGATGTCTGCATGGATTACATTGCTACGGTCAGTTCTTCTGCCCCATGAGACCAGGGCCCTGGTTACTCTGAATGTATGTAAGGCAGACATAAGGGTTGTGTATTGGGACTTCCATTGGACTTTACATTGTCCTCACACTCTGGGACTTCCATTGGTCCTATATTATGAGGCTCCCACAAAGCCCAGACAGCTTTCCATCGGGCCCAACTACCCACAGCTTTCCATCGGGCCCAACTACCCACAGCTTTCCATCGGGCCCAACTATCCATCGGGTCCAACTACTGATGACTTTCCATCGGGCAAAACTACCCACGGCTTTCCCCCTGGCCCAACTACCCACTTTCAATTAGTCATATATTTTAAGACCCCCACCAAAAACGATCCACGCTCTTCCATCTGACCCAAAACAACCGTGCCCCAAAATGACCCAAGTGACATTGCCATATTTTACAAGGCTCCTATCAGATCCAAACACCCACGGGACCCTTGCCCCGAAACTACCATTTGAACCCACATTTTGGCCATTCTTTTAGGCTCTTGCTTCAAGACCGGACTTCCATTGGCCCCATGTTTACCTTCTATATATATATAAGGTCCACAATAATAATTGGGTTTATTCAGACCAGACCATCCCCTTTATAATTGAAAGTCCATTATCACGGTGCTCCTCCTGACCACAGGACCCATGTCTTGTTCATGGTCTAGCATGGGGCCCACGGTGGATGCCATCTTTACCTCCACTTCTGCGGCCATTGCCGGGCTCTTGGAAACTCTTACATTTTCTTGGCTCCTTTTATAATAATCTTATTAGCAGCACAAATCAAATTACAGTCCAGGGTCAACACCAAATCATCGGCCCTATGACAAATCTTCAGGGCAATGCTAATAAATTATAATGATATTGACCTGGAATTGACCCACATGGGGACTTGTTAACCCATGAGCTGCCTCTGTGCTGTGTGGGGAGCGCAGGACGGAGAGAGAAATTGTGTGTAATTATCAGTAATGTAGACTGACCGCCAAGACATCCTATAGGAGAAGTCATCCCAGCGCAGGCGGGTGCTGCGGGACCATCATCTGGCAGGAACACCTCCAGCAGCTCCACAAATACATAATAGGACATTTTAACACAAAAAACGGCTGATTCACCCCCGATCCTGAACCCCATCCAGGTTTCATTTATGCAATTTTTTGCAGGAGATGCTTGAAAATCACACACTCAAGATCTCTGCTTGCTGTCAGTGGATAGGAACATCCTCCTAGATTTGTCTACAATCTGAGCCGCAAGGATGAAGTGGGTGCTATTTCCTGTGGCCGTATGTAATAAATGGGTGTCATTGTGCCCCACAGGTGAAAATTAGGGTAGAAAGTATAAGGGATTCCGGTTGTAGTCAAGTAGCAGAGAGAGAGTAAACATGATCCAATCCATAATGCAGATATACATGGGGGGCGGCTTGGATATACAGGGGGGGGGGGGCGGCTTGGATATACAGGGGGGGGGGGGGTTAGAAAACGGGGGGGGGGGGTCAGCTTATACATACAGGGGGCGGCGGTTTAGAGGACAGATATATAATACCGCCAGGCACCTAACATACTGCACAGAGTTGAGCGAGACTGAAGCAATTGAGGGGTCACCGGTGCACGTAAAATAGGGACCACAGCGAGTAGGACCCCACAGCCTAGGACATGCCCCACCTTGAGTGAATTCCATCTTTATGCATGATCCATATTCTCTAAAAATTACAATTCCAAAGCAACACAAAAAAAATAAAAAAAAAAATATAGAGGATTTTCTGTGTGGAGAGCTGCAGACACGTGTATAAGCTCCGCCATCAGCGGCCGCAGTGATGCCGAGTACAGCTCGTCCCTCTGAAAAGGTTTCATTCTCCACAATCAATACCGGCAGACTACCCTGAAGATGATTACTGGGGATTAATGGACAGCGGAGGTGAGATTAATCCGCAATCTGCATGACACTCCGGCCCAGTGGTGCTGCAGCCGCCAGCGCCAACACATAAATCCTCTGCCCGGCTTAGTAAGTCCTGCAGGATCCAGAACACAAATCTATACTTCATGCAGCGAGCCCTGAGGACCCCCAGGTCACCTGTACAGGGGTCCAGGAAGCAATGATGACCGACCATATGAGAAGGCTCATTGACGCTGCTACTGTATTCAATTGTATCTGTAGCTTAGAAGCATGGATACGATTTAAGGGCGACGCTAGCGCACAGGGGGCAGGGTTCGGGCCGAAACGCATGCGATTGCTAACCCGATCGCATGCGTTTGTCTGGAAACGCATATGCGATCGGCCCGAGCTCCGCCCCCTATGCGCTAGCGTCGCGTTATGTCTGGTATTGCAGCTCATCTTTATGAAAGTGAATGAGATACCACATGTAACCTCTAGACATGCGTGACACTTTTTGTAGGAAAGCAGCCATGTTGTTACAATTCTGGACAATAGCGCCACCCCTCTCCAGTGGTTCTATCAGGTATTGCAGCTCAGGTCCATTGAAGTGAATAAGCTAGAGCAGCAATACCAGACACAACCTGTAGATAAGTGTGGCACTGTTAATTTTTAACAAATCAGTCGTGTCTGGTCTTGAATAACCATAAGTAAGGGGGTCTGGATCAGAGATAGAGGGAGCTGTAGCATATACATATAGCTTCCTATCATTTCATACAGACATTGTACCAATGCAAATCACATATAGAATACAAGACGTTCTATACAGACTATATATGACGTGTGCAGCCCTCCATATGTTTAGCATTACCGTCATCTTCTCCAATATTCTCCAAGCCTTAGGGATGGAAACTTCTTTGTGAAGGAAGGAATACATTGTAATATGACATAACGCCCCCCAATCCTCATGTAACCCTGTACCACTGCATGCTGGGAGCCCCATAGGAGTGTATGACATCACATGCAGCATTATGGAATATGCAGCTTAAGGGTTAATGAAGCAAATCAAAAGAACAAAAAGTAAAATGTCAAGGTTAACTCACAGTCCGGAAGTTGTCAGGTATTTGCAGATTTTGCAGCTCCTGGGTTCTCATTACCCCCTATAGAGGAGCATTGCATACACCTGGACACACCTGGGGAGGGGGGAGGATTTTGGATTAGGTTGCGTTACCCATGAGGTGACTGCAGGTAGTGTTGAGATTATGTTCACACATTCAGTTTTTTAGATGCAGTTTTTAAAGCCAAATCATAATAGGTAGCAAATTATGTATCATTGAGAGGCGCTGCTCCCCATGTTTTCACTGCACCTTTAGTTTTAAAACGCATCAGTTTTTCACCGTTTGCCATGCGTTTGGCTGCTTACAACCTGTTTATCTATTGAGATAATTGGGAAAAACGGACAAAAACGCATGCTTAAAAATGGACCAAAAACCCTGAGGACGCCTTCTCACGATGCGTCGCATTTCTGACGCATTCCAAAGGCTGCAGCCTTAATCACATGATAAGGTTAGGTCGCGGTCACAAGTACCGCTAGGTGTCCATCATAACGCGACGCTAGCGTACAGGGGGCGGTCCAGGGAAACGCATGCGATTGATAAGCCGATCGCATGCTTTTCTCTGGAAACTCATGTGCGTTCGAGCCGAGGACCACCCCCTGTGCGTTAGCGTCGCGTTATGAACGGACGCTTAGCGGTACGTGTGACCGCGGCCTTACATTGCGTTTCCACTGCGTCTGCTAAAACGCAATGTAACCTTAGCATGTAATCAAGGCTGAAGCCAGTGGAATGCGTCAAAACGCAACCAAAACGCAACGTGTGCACGTGCCCTCGGGGTGCTGTCAGATGATAGCGGTTTGATTCCGCTATGAAACGGAATCAAACCGCACGGCCCCCTGGAAACGCATGTGCGTTCGGGCGGAGGACCGCCCCCTGTGTGCTAGCGTGTTATTATCCAAATAACTGGGGTCCTGTTCTCACTAATCGGTGGAGCAGCAGGTCCAGAATGTGTCTTGCCGCTGCATTCATTAGTATAGGAGAGTCACAAATGACAGAGCACAGCGCTTAGGTATCTCCAGCACTCACATACACAGTGAATGGCAGTTATGGATATACCTCAGCGCTGGGCTCAGCACACTCATACTATTGAACGAAGTGGAGGGACACATGCTCGTCCTGGCACTCCACCCATCAGTGAGACCCCTGTTCTCTGGATTGCTGGTGGTCCCATTCTCGTGATAAACAAGGACCCTGAGCGGCTTCTCCTGTACCTGCATCAGCCGTTGTGCTTTGGGTCCAGTCCAATTAGGTTCTAGGTGTCAGACTTGTGACTCCCTAATAACCCCGAGCAAAACCCTGCAATAAAAAGTCTGAAATAATCATCCCCCCGGGCGGCAGAACTCAGCGGCAGAACTCGCCAGCGCCGGGATACACTTAATAAGAACATTTTTTAACTTTGTAACAAAATTTTCCAAAGAACCTTATTGCAGAAATAGAATAAAATCGTAATTCTGCTGCGAGGACATCGATGAGATTTTACAGTCTTTTATTGTATTACAAAAAATAAAAAACTTATAAAAAGAAACTGGCTCATAAGACGGGAGCGGAACGAGGACTCACCTTATGTTAACCCTTCAAGTCTCCAATCTGCAGGCTGCACTTTATGGATAGGAGGAGAATAGAAGGGGATTTTGTTAAGTGGGTGGGGCTTATTTAATTTGCATAAATAGGGACATTTACAGGATAGGCATGAGCTGATTGGGCCGGGGCTAGTCATGTGACTAGTGTTGTGAGGGCCATTGGGCTGCTATGAAGGTCCAGTGACAGGCAGTTTTTCATGTTATGTCTCCTCTTGGGCTGGACAGTCAAGGCTAGCTCCACCCCTGAGGAAGTGGCTACCGTATTATCTGTATTATAAGCTGAGCAGCAGAAAACCAATCTGTATAGGGTCATATAAGGTATTTTTTAACCCTCTCCAATAGTTTTTTCTGCGATGATAACACTAATATTTATTCTTACCTTATTTTAAAGATGCAAAATGAAAATATATATAGACATTTGCTATCACACTGATGACTTCCTCAGATAAAGGGGAACTGGACTCCCCGCGCTGATTCAGGAGATGCTTGTTAGTATGGACGGGCTAATTGGGACATATTGAAAAGTGTAATCAGATGAGGTCAGAAGTCTGGGGCAAGGTCATCAGAGGTCATCAGGGTCAGGATATCATGATAGGCGCAGACCATGCTGAGAAATAGGAGATAATGTAGCGAATTTAGGGAGTTCAATAAATATTCAATATTTTGGAGATATTTTAATTCTGTCATATTAGGGAACATGCTAGAAACCAATCGTAAAGGCACAGACAGGATACTTTTTACTTTTAACCCATTATGTCTCAGTTCAAATTTTCTTACCCCTGAACTGGTTTCAGTGTATGGGTTTAGGCACAAGAATATATAACGACTATAGAACTGCAGTAACCAACACTAGAGGGAGCTCCCTGCATACATACATTTCCCAATGTGTACATAAGTAGTGCCCCCCAGTAGTAGCTCCAGGAAGCCTGAATATATAGTTTATCAACTTGCTAACAGAGTCCCCTATATCAAAACACAATGAAAGATACAAGCTATTGTTCCTGGAGACAACATACACAAAGGTCTGATAACACATCTCTCCATGGACCATACCTAACACTAACACTGGCTGCAGAGAGCACAGAGCACAGCAGTGTGAGGATACTCCACCCAGTGCACTTGGAGAAGTTACAATCTTAGAATACAAATCCATATTTCACAGTCCTGCTGCTGCTAACAACATACACAACAATATGAGAACACTTCTCTCCAGGGCCAATACTGAACACTGGTTGCAGAGGACTTACCCCCAATACAGTTTTGGAATATAAATACAGATTTCTCAGTCTTGTCTCTCCAGGGACAATACTTCATACTGGCTGCAGAGAACACAACAGTGTGAGGATACTCCACCCAGTGCTCTTAGAGAAGTTACAATCTTGGAATACAAATCCATATATCACAGTCCTGCTCCTACTAATAACATACAAAACAATATGATAACACTTCTCTCCAGGGCCAATACTGAACACTGGTTGCAGAGGGCAGAGCACAGAGCACAACAGTCAGTGCACTTGGAGTATCTACAATCCTGGAAAATTAATCCATGTACCACAGTCCTGCTGCTACTAACAACATACACAAAGGTCTGATTACACATCTCTGCAGGGACAATACATATCACTGGCTGCGGTCTGTATGGTCACACCTGCTGATGACAATAGTTCTTGCAGTTCTTGGGGTGGTCTTATGATTTGAAATGAACAATAATTAACCTCTTCCTGTCCTCGTGCTGTCAGATAAATCGGTTTTGTACAGTCCTTTGCGGCGCGGACTGGGGCTGAGATAATTTCGTAGCGTGGTTCCTCCCCTTCTTTGGACTCGAGCTGTTTGTATGAAAACTTGAGAGTCACCGGATCCTAGAAGTGGTGGATTCTTATCTGTGTCCCTGAAAGTATTCCAAGTATTTGGCGGGGACGTCAGTATGTAGCGAGCGCGCAGCGTCACCCGCAGATTGGCCGGCCGCCATGTTTAATGAGAACTTCTGTTCTTCAAGGAAACCATTCACCAGAAGTACAGGCTGAGGGGGAAAAGATTAAAGGTAACATGCAAATGTTTTCCTTGGGAACGAGACGCTGGAAATTATAGGCACAAGATATTCCAGGAGATTGAACATATGTTAGGTAAAGCTTTGATGTGTGATGCAGCTGCTCCGGCCACACAGGACGACACTCCAAGCCCCTGAAGAAGGTTACTAACTATCCCTTACTACCAACTAAGCCCAAACACACCCCTCACCCTGAAGAGATGTGTAATCAGACCTTTCTATCTGTTGTTAGTAGCAGCAGGACTGTGAAATATGGATTTACATTCCAGGATTGCCCTTGGGGCTGTGTCCTCACACTGCTGTGCTCTTAGCCACAGCACACTCCCACCTCAGTGACTGCTTTAATATCATCAAGGGGTCGGCTACAACGTTTACTGAAAACAGAGGAGAAGGTCTCTCAGATACATTTTGCTTGTCAAGAAGGGGACAAGCTGAAGATCACTAGGGGTCCTATCTCTGGGGGTCTAAACTTGGGGTCTTCCAGTAATAGTGTCATTTTGGAAATAAAAGTTGTTCTGTGAATGATGTATATTCCCTTATGAGTGAACAGAGGACAAGTAACACATCTGCATCAATGCTTCATTCATAGAGGGATTTATATCCCCCCTATCCTCTGATTGCTGGGGGTCCCTGAGTTTGGTATTGCATGGGAGAGGGAGGTGTGGGGGTGTGCATAATTAGCAGCCCAGAGCTCCGGACAACTTGTCCCGTGTTCCATGCTGCTAATTCTAAGTTTCTTTTTTAGGTGATCCAGATTAGCAACAGAGGTAAGTATTTGTATCCTTTTTTGTTTTTTTTTAGTGGTTGATTTCCTTTAAGGGGTTGTCCGACTGTTATAAAAATTGACCTGCTGGGCTGGGGAGGTGTTTTTAAAATATTAAATCTGTACTCCTCTGTCACGCGCCATGGAGCCACCCATCTCCTGTCTCAGCACTGGATCCAAACAAGGGTAAAGCGCGGATGGACTGCTGCGTGGGAAACCGGGAGCGATGGAGGAGGTGAGTACGGGTTTAAGAAACCCTCCCCAACCCAGCAGGTAAGTTTTTATAACAGTCGGACTACCCCTCTACAGGATTTTTTGCCATAAGTCACCGCATTCCTCCGCTATTTGTTGTACATATTCCTCTCCAGGCAGTAGGTGGTTAAATAATTTTGCCTGCCTCCTAAACATTCGGAGCGAGTAGTATATGGATATAATTACAAGGTGCTGGGTGAGAACTCCTATTTTCCCTCTTGTATGTGTCGCGGAGAGCTCGGCACCTCGCTCCACAAGGTCACCTCGCTGTCTCTCCATCCTGCCCTGTGCCCAATGTGAAGCTTTTAGAGAGTGCCAGGGCCCTCCCCCCATGCATGTCATTTGTGTCCCCATGGTGGGGGGGCGCTGGTAAAAGCATGCCCATCATCAGCGCCTGACAGCGCCCCGCTCCTGGGCAGAGATAATGTGTCAGGGAGTTATCGCTTCTTTGCGTTGCGACACGCGTAACTCGCTTTCGCCTGCTGAGCCGAGCGAACATGACACATGAAAGTCACAAGAGGCGGCGCACAACGTCTGCGGATCTGAGGCCGACGCCGCGCACCATTTTTAATGCGCGTCAGACACTTCTTGTGATAATGTATCTCTCTATTATGTTCCTGGCAAAACAAAGATTGAAGATAAAAAACGGGTTTGAAACGTGAAAAGTCACTTAGCACAGGGGTATAAGGGGCATTTAGAGGGACCTACTAGCTCCCAAATCACCCCAAAGGTAACCCCGACATTGTGTAGGGCAATTTATAAGCTTTCCATAGGTACCATTCACATTTTCCAGATTTCCGGCATTTTGTTGAAAATTGTTGTCTCTTTATGCAAATGAGCTTCTCGGTGCACTTAGGGCGTGGCCACGCCTGCTGATGCACCTGTTATTTTTGCCAGCACCAGCTCATTACATAGCAAGTGGTATCTCATATGGACATAAGGTGCATGAATATGAAACTGGGTGCACCAGCAGGAGTAGCCCCGCCCATAGTGCACTGAGAATCTCATTTGCATAAAAATAAAAACTTACTTTTATTTCACCAAAATGTGTAGAAAGAAAATAACATGACCCGCACAGCACTGTTTTTACTTCTGGAATAATTTGAGAGGGGAATTTGGATTCCCCTTAAAGAAAATCTACCATCAAAATCCATCCTGATAAACCAGGGAAATTACTCCTAGATCCAGGGACTGTGACTGTGGGAATCTTCTTATATTTGTTATACATGACCTCCTTCCTTCTAAAATCAACTTTTAAAATTATTCCTAATGACACTGAAGTGCTATGGGGCGTTACCAGAGCCCCTCCATTCTGCAGTTTCACAGGCTGATTCACTGTCTCGCCTTCCCCCTGCTCCCTCAGCAATTCCCTCCTCCCTCTGTCTGCTGAGGGAGGGGGAAGTGATCCTGCACAGTGTAACTGCCTGTGAAGCTACAGCACAGCGGGGATCTGGTATTACCTCCAGGAGCCCTTCGGACTCATGAGAATAATTCTAAAAGTTGATTTTAGAAGGAAGGAGGCCATGGATAACAAATATCAGCTGATAGCACAGTCACAGAGCTATGAGTTAGTGTCCTTGGTTTATCATGATGGATTTTGATAATAAATTTCTTTTACACTTCTATGTGCATCAGGGGCGGGGCCACGTCTGCTGGTGCACTTGCTGTTTTTTCTATGGGAAATATTGATCAGTGTGAAAAGGGGTGGAGCTAGGATATAAAAATTAGACACCTGGGGCACCTGCGATTAAACTCCTCCCCTTGTGCACTGAGTAGCTAATTTGCATAAAAATGGTGACATGTGATGGGATAAAAGGGGGCGGTACCACTACCTCTCACAGTGGTATCGCTTTCCTAGATCTCTGAGTAGCGCTATGGAGCAGGGGACGCCCGGCCATAAATTTGCTTTGGAATGCTGGGAATATGACTCCTGCCCCCATTCTATGATTAAATTGCCCCTCTTAAAGGGAGTGGACGAGATGCTAGAAGCACATTAGACGATTGCTGTATATATAGTCCCCTATATATTAGTGTTATTATGTGATGACCTTTGCTTTTACTTGGAGTTGTTGGTCCCATAATGACCCCACCGCTAATTGTCACATAGAAAGGTTATGATTTCTGTGGGATGAGAACATCAGTCACACGTGATATACAGTATATATATATATCCATCTCATCCTAGAGCGAGGGAGACCCCGCCGCAGCTTCTACTATCACCTACAAATCATGTCAGAGGAAGCGCCCGCTCATAAACCACAGAAATATTCACCAGACAAGGAAGAAAGTTCCTACATTCCAAGATGACTGGCAGGATCATAAAATAAAGTTATTCACATCTCTAAGATTTCATTCTCAAATCTGCAGAACAATTTGATATTTAAGTTTGTGTTATTCCAGGATTTACTGTAATCTAATATTTCTGCATAATCCATCACTATTATGAGAAATAAAATGACAAATGTCTTCACTGGATTTTGTGTTTTATTAATGAAGCAACTTCCCCTTTTACTGCCCCTCAAGTACAAGAATATAACTACTATACTACTGCCCCCTATGTACAAGAATACCTAGTGGTGGCTGTATATACAGTATGTAGTAATCTCCTGAGCTCCTCCTAGTGGTGCTGTATATACAGAATGTAGTGATCTTCTGAGCTCCCCTTAGTGGTGGCTATATGTATAGTATGTAGTAATCTTCTGGGCCCCTCCAAGATGTTGTGTATATACAGCATGTAGTAATCTCTTGAGCTTCTCCTAGTGGTGGCTGTATATACAGTATATAGTAATCTCCTGAGCTCCCCCTAGTGGTGGCTGTATATACAGTATG
>WNYA01002520.1:0-39311 GCA_019512145.1 Engystomops pustulosus | reverse complement strand
GGATAAGTAATGTCATGTATGTACACAGTGACTGCACCAGCAGCAGAGTAGTGAGTGCAGCTCTGGGGTATAATACAGGATGTAACTCAGGATCAGTACAGGATAAGTAATGTCATGTATGTACACAGTGAC
Organism: Engystomops pustulosus; assembly: GCA_019512145.1. NCBI lineage: Eukaryota > Metazoa > Chordata > Amphibia > Anura > Leptodactylidae > Engystomops > Engystomops pustulosus. The sequence goes on along the minus strand of WNYA01002520.1, from coordinate 39,179 downwards.
TGCACCAGCAGCAGAGTAGTGAGTGCAGCTCTGGGGTATAATACAGGATGTAACTCAGGATCAGTACAGGATAAGTAATGTCATGTATGTACACAGTGACTGCACCAGCAGCAGAGTAGTGAGTGCAGCTCTGGGGTATAATACAGGATGTAACTCAGGATCAGTACAGGGTAGGTAATGTCATGTATGTACATAGTGACTGCACCAGCAGCAGAATAGTGAGTGCAGCTCTGGGGTATAATACATATATCACACTACAGTATATTGGGGGTGGTAGTTTGGTATCAGGTCAGTGTATTTTGCAGATACTTTGGGGCTTGCACAGTGTTTGCAGGGAGATTGCGCAGTAACCTGTGAAATAGTTGTATTCTCTAAGGACAGGTCCTCACCGTTTACCAGCAAGTAAATTTCCTCCTCACACAAATCTGTATGCGAGATATGGTAATTTCATTATGATTAATTGCATGCAAAGCAGTTTTAATCATTGAATATAGAACTGCCGTTAATTTTGCATTAATGCTAAATGCCAGGACTATGAGAGAGCGGAGCTAATCTTCCCTTATGTGGAGACGTGGGGCCCATATAGAATGTGTACATCATTGCACAGTGTCACAGGGTTCTGTATTGTTCGGTTCCTTACTGAGGACCCGTGCACCATCCATCCATCCATCCAGGTTATGCCAGTGTTATCATCCACTACGCTGATGTTATAAATGTAGCAAGGGCTGGTGATGCTCGGCAGTGGCTCCACCATTCCTTCCTCTGTGACTACTGAAGGCCCAAAAGGAGAGCAACCAAGTGATCACAGACCTCCCACCCACCAGCACTAACACCCAGGATTGGAAAATCTCTTATCTCTGGTGTTTAACCCCTTTGGTATGACGGCGGTGACTAAGTGGGTGCATTGGCACCCTACGATCGCTGCTGTAGGGGTAGCCCGGGGGTCCTCTGAGAAACTGACAGTATAATGCACTGCACTACATAAGCTGCACAGTGCATTGTAAAAGAGATCAACTGTTCTCATGTCAGTGCCCCCTCATGGGGCAAAATAATTAAAAAGAAAAATTATAAAAAAATAAATAAATAAAGGTTATATTAAAAAAATATATAGAAAACGGCAAACACATAAAAATCACCTATAAAAATAAGAAAGTAAAATCATGCACATTTTGTGGTTCAACATTCTTACCAACCCAGGCTAAAAATCATAGTACCGTATATACTTGAGTATAAGCCGAGGCCCCTAATTTTACCACAAAAACCTTGTAAAACCTATATATTTTTTACTCGAGTATAAGCTGAGTTTGGCTTTTCAGCACATTTTTTTGTGCTGAAAAACAAGGCTTATACTCGAGTATATAAGGTATTTATCCTGTACGACAAAAACCTGAAAAAAAATTAAAAAAAACGATGGCCAAATTAACATCAACTATCACACAAAAAGTTATATTAAACGCACTTAAAAAGCTTTATGTGGACCTCAATTGTGAACAAATGGAATCTACGGATTTTCACATAAAAAATTAAGCCCCCTTACAGCCTCATTGACAAAAAAAATTAAAAAAATGATGGCGCTTGGAAAGGGTTTTTACCCCCAAAAAAGGATTTTATTATACAAATTAAGTGATTTAAAAAGGAAAAAAAAAACTCAAAATTTGCTACTGCTGTGTGCAGATTGAGCCACAGAAAAAAGTTTTTATGGTTTCGAAATTAATGTAGTTTTTTTTTTCTATTAAAACTAAAATTTGATTTCTTTTTTTAAATATACGGTACAGAAAGGGTTCATATAAGTTCAACAGTAGGAAATATAAAACCCAAAATTGTGCTTTTAAAAACGGCATTTTATCCCACAAAAAACAAGACCCCATACAGCTAGAGTGATCTGAAAATATAAAAGTTATAGCTTTTATTGACATAAATAATTGAGGGATACAAGATGTACAAAGTCGTCCTATTAATGGATTCTACTCCCCCTGAGAAGTTTTAAAAAGTGACTTCCTTTTAGGAATGTCCCTATGCTGAGTTTTGTCGTTATAAATTGCCCCTTATAAAAAAAAAAAAAGATCCTTAAGTTTTACTTCTGTGATATCTCTGTAGGTAGGAGACCCCCTTATATAATTGTCCGCTCTCCCCCGTGACTCCCGTGTGACCTGTTGCTGTTGGCTGCTGTTTATCCCGTAGATGTTCGCGTCTCACGGATTGCAGCTTCTTGTGATTTGTCACTTCCCTCTGTGTACAGGAGTGCGGCAGCCGGCAGATGTGGCTGATATACACGGGTGTCAGGCGAGATGTTGTTTTTCTTCTCTTCTTTTTTATTTTGGAAAGGAAGAAATTCAAAAATACTCCGAAATCTTTCAATGTTGAAGAAATGTTATATAAAAAATGACACAAAAACATTATTTCCTCAGAAAGTTACAGTCATTTCCTTACTGATAGATGCGGACGCTCATGGTCTGACTATGATGGGGGCGAGGGGCTTCTTTTTTCTGTCCCTATTTACACAGCATACCACCATGTAATATAAAATGCATACAGCGTACCACCATGTAACATAAAATGCATACAGCATATCACCATGTAGTATAAAATGCATACAGCGTGTGTCGCCATGTAGTATAAAATGCATACAGTGTACCACCATGTAGTATAAAATGCATACAGTGTACCACCATGTAGTATAAAATGCATACAGCGTATCACCATGTAGTATAAAATGCATACAGCGTACCACCATGTAGTATAAAATGCATACAGCGTACCACTATGTAGTATAAAATGCATACAGCGTATCACCATATAGTATAAAATGCATACAGCGTACCACCATGTAGTATAAAATGCACACAGCATACCACTATGTAGTATAAAATGCATACAGCGTATTGCCATGTAGTATTAAATACATACAGCGTACCGCCATGTAGTATAAAATGCATACAGCATACCACCATGTAGTATAAAATGCATACAGCATACCACCATGTAGTATAAAATGCATACAGCGTGTCGCCATGTAGCATAAAATGCATACAGTGTACCACCATGTAATATAAAATGCATACAGTGTACCACCATTTAGTATAAAATGCATACAGCGTGTTGCCATGTAGTATTAAATGCATACAGTGTACCACCATGTAGTATAAAATGCATACAGTGTATCACCATGTAGTATAAAATGCATACAGTGTACCACCATGTAGTATAAAATGCATATAGCATACCACCATGTAGTATAAAATGCATACAGTGTGCCACCATGCAGTATAAAATGCAAACAGTGTACCACCATGTAGTATAAAATGCATACAGCGTGTGTCGCCATGTAGTATAAAATGCATACAGCGTATCACCATGTAGTATAAAATGCATACAGCATACCACTGCGGTTGGTGTTGCCGCCATTGTCTTGCCGGATGTCGGAGCGGATCCCGGTGACTGTTTGTATTTGTTTCCTATTAGCTCCTGCAATCAGTTTATTATTTTCCTTATGCGAGATTAGTTAATTTGTGTTGCCAGCAATGTTTTCACATGTTTTCTAAGCAAAACGCAAGGATATAATAGCGTAGATACTCTCCAGCAGCAGCACCGCCGCAGCAGCACGCATGTCTGTCACTGCTCATGCATAGACGCTCCAAAGTAATTAATGCTAATAACATCTTAATGTGCTCATGAGATCGTAATGAGCAGAAATGAAGGCTCTGATTACAGATAGGAAGCTCTGTGTATGTTTTGGCTTCCAACAATTTTTCAGGTTTTTTTTTTTCTTTATAACAGACAACAATTTTAGAACTTGCCCGTGATTACATCAGACCTGGGGGTTTTTTCCCCTTTTTTTCGCAGTTGTTTTTTAATTTTCATTTGTTTTACTGTTGTGTTTTTTAACATCTCAATTTTGATCACATCACACTTTTACAATGGGCTATGAAAGAAAATATCTCTACCAGTTACAGAATGTAAGTTTTATTTATGAAGCAAAGAAATGATGAACTGGCCTCATGTTCTTATGGAGAAGAGACAACCTGTGCCCTCCTTATTAGCAACATCTTAGAAGTATAATACAGGTTGTAACTCAGGATCAGTACAGGATAAGTAATCGTGTCACTGATAATAAAGGCGATTCTGCGGAGGGATGTTGTTTATCTCATGAAGGTTTTTTTGCATTATTTCCTGCAGTATTTATTAGGAGCGGCGCTCCCCCGATCCTCTTTTATTTTGTGTATTTACATTTCCTTCTTATGATGGGACTTGGACGAGTAACGTGACAATAATAATATTTCTTCTGCTCCTTCTTCTTCTCCAGCCATAAAAGCGATGATGTGTTTGCACGTCTATCAAGCGGCGAGGTTATTACAGGGAGATATTGTTGTGTTTGTTAGTAATGGCGACTCTTTAGTGTAATGACAATTACTAATGAATCTTTCCATTTTTTAATAATCATTAAAAATTCAAGCTCGTTTTATGGCCTGAATGCCTAATTGCTCAAAAGTGAAAATTGACAAAGTGCATGAGTTCTCGTGGCTCGGCGGCGAGGCTTTGTTTGCTTGATTGTGTTTTTATCTTCCTTTCTAAGTGACGGAGCGTTCAATCATATCACAGGGTCCTGAGATACAGAGCCATTGCTCAGGATGTTGGGTTTTCTCTTCACCTAATGGAGACCAGAGATGTAACTCCGCTTAAAGAGGACAGTCATGGAAAATACAACCATAAAGGGGGCAAATAATGTAAAGCAATTCCGATCCATCGCCTCTCCTGTGCCGTCCGGGTTGTAGTAAATAATATCGTTTGTGTAATGAAATCCTATAAAATTTTCCTATATACTTTGTGTATCTATTCCTCACAGTTTTCTAGATCTCTGCTTGTTGTCATTCTACACGAAGCTTCATTTTGTTTGTTTCACTTGTTCAGTATCATGTGATGTCACACAGGTGCACAGCTTGTTATATCCCTGGTCATGTGATGTCACAGAGGTGCACGACTCGTTATATCCCTGGTCATGTGATGTCACACAGATGCACGGCTCGTTATATCCCTGGTCATGTGATGTCACACAGATGCACGGCTCGTTATATCCCTGGTCATGTGATGTCATACAGATGCACGGCTCGTTATATCCCTGGTCATGTGATGTCACACAGGTGCACGGCTCATTATATCCCTGGTCATGTGATGTCACACAGGTGCACGGCTCGTTATATCCCTGGTCATGTGATGTCACACAGGTGCGTGGCTTGTTATATCCCTGGTCATGTGATGCCACACAGGTGCACGGCTCACTATATTGAGTGTATATAACGAGCCGTGCACCTGTCTTTTGCACACATCATTGAGAGTCTTTTATATTTCTTATACTTTTTGTTGCTCCCGTTCCTCCATTATACTTGTTTACTATGAGAATGATCAGTCTCCTGAGCGGCGTCTACATGGTATTACCAGCATTAGATCTCTTCTATTGTAGCATAGAAATGCATGAGAGCGATAGCGCTGATAGCTATTCATCCGCTGGAGATGATAGAGCGGTGACGCCAGCCGTCCTTGTATACATATATACAGCCCTTTATTCACTCAGACACCTGGAACATAGACACATAACATCAAAGCTGCTGGGGAAACACTCAAGGAGTCTTATTATACAAGTCACACATCTCATTAGGAAGCTAGAAGCTGAGGACCCTCCAGTAATGCAGGTCCTTATTGTCCATTATTCTCTATGCAGGATTATGCAGGTAACTGTACAGTGGGATAAAGGGGGTCCCGGGCCTGGGATGCGGAGAACCTCTAGAGCGATCCTACTATTGTTCTAGAATTACTGCCCCATCCATACATTACATGCAATGCAATACTGTACACTAAGGCTATTTACACCTTTTTTATATTATTACATTATTATATTATATTATATTACATTATATTATTACATTGTTATATTATGTTACATTATATTGTTACATTTTATCTATTATGAGCTAGAAATTACCTCCTTAATTCCCTTTCATGATAACTTTTGCTTTGTTTTCTGTAAATGCTTCTTCTCTCACTCACTTTGGGGGTCCTATCGAGAAGTAGCATGAAGTCCGGGGGAGGAGATTTATCAGACACCGATTCTCATTTAAAACCCACCAGACACATCAGGCAATAGTGAGAGTGCAGTGATGCCTTCCTGCCCCATGTTTTGCCCGCTCCACCCTAAGCCACACCCCCTTCCCCCGAAATGCCAGGTGACTTAAAGGGGAAAATAACTCCAATGTCTGGTGGTTTGCTAGGAATTTTGCCAAAAAAACTGGCGTACAAGTCTTGATAAATTTACCCCCATGTGTGTATCTGTTATTGAGGAATTGGTTTTATTTCAGGTTTTCCAACTCTTTAAGAAATCAGAGAGGTTTTCCCTCCTGGATAGTCAAGGGATTTTTTTAAAAATTATGGGATCTCCGCAGCTATTGGAGGACTCTGCTTCCTTAGGGCACATCCTGCTTAGATGGACTCATACATGGTTTGAAACACTCCTTTAAGTTATAATCTTATCATAATCTTCCTATAGATCAATCAGCTTAAATGAGTGTTTTTTATCCACTTGGGAGAAGACAAATAAGAGATTCTCACTGCTTCTGTGGCTCCATTTTTTTGGTGCTACCATATACTACCATGTATAGGACCCCCCCCCCCCCCCCCCCCCCAGGTCCATACTATCCCCCCTTAATCAGGATTAGAGGCCGGTGTGTTATCACTCATTACAATACATTATTCCTCAGCGGCCGCCATGTTCCCGAGAAAATAATGCTCAGATTAGTGATGCGAAAACCTTCCGTATCCTCCTTCTCCTGTTTATGTCTCACATTGTAAGAAATAGACAGATGCACCGGGGATTCCAATAACACAACGTTCTCCTCTCCGGAGAAGAGATACGCCGCACGCCGCTGCTCAGTTTGCTACAGTCTGCTCGCAGTCAGCCGCACATACGACTTCAAAGCTCCGTTCACACTTTTCTGGCGTCCTGCTATAAGAAAATTACCCGGGATCTTATGCCTTAAAATCTAAGACACAATCGTAACGTGACAAAGAGATAAAGACAACATCCCAGGTTTATCAAGTGACTCCTTTTACATGACTCCTGGCAGCCCAAACCCCTCCCCTACACCTGAGTTATCCGAGATTAAAGGTTCCTCCCACATTGATAAGGGAACCTTTCATAGGAGCAGAAAGCTGCCTTTGAGGCCACAAACTGATAAAGCAATTAATTTTTATGGGTATGCAAATCAATCAGCAAGTGCACTGGAGGCGGGGCATAGACTAGTGAGATGCAAGGCTTTCGGACCCTCCTCTGGATATGTTGCCTCCGGTTTAGCCTCTGCCTGTGTCACCGCTGTCTGTAGGCCATCAGGTGCCGCCTCCTCCGTAGTAGATGATGATGGGGGTGATGGACCTCTGGGACCTCCACTGATTACATGAATGATGGAGCCTTGTGTCCATCTCTAGGTTTTCCATACCCTTAAATCTAAGGAGCATTCGGGGTCCTCCAGGTTTAACCCTCACCAAACAAATCCCAGTAAAACGCCATAACTTGATATATTTCACTGTAACTCTTCATGGTGTTCTCCCATTGACTCCGCGGGTCCTTCAGATTTACACAAGGTTCTAGTATTTTCACATTATACATTGCACATCACAGCAGGTCCCGGGTCAGCACCAGCTCCGACACTAAGGGGGTGGTTTTATGTCCTGTTCAGGTAGTGGCATCCGGCAATCTTCTCTTCTCATCCATTACCATCACATTATTAAAACATTCAGTAACAAATGTCAGAAATGATCCCTAAGATTTGAGGATTGATGGATGGAGCACAGCTATGGTCCATTATCATGTGATTATTGGTGGCTCTCCAGGGTGACAGTAAGCCAAGACCTGACAGTTCTTCACCAAGGTCCTGGTCAGGAATCCTCAGATATTGAGGGAGGGGGCACCTAGGACGCAGGGCAGTAGAATTGTCTCTTTTTCCCATAGTGATTATAAAGGAGCTGGGATATTTTTCTTCTCTGTGTCCTGCCTCCTCGATCGGTGAGGTTGTGGTAAGTCCTGGAGATGTTGGTTGTGGAGCAGCACAATGAACCATATGGAAAAGACTTCAGAGGCCGCTCCAGCTATTTACCAGGAAGCGCGCCGCCTTCCTAAGAGGCTTACTTTATTTTTTGATTCACCGCTGGCTCATCAGTCGCCGGTATAGGACTCTTTTGTTGTGGTTAGGCAAAGTATGGAGCCTGCATGACTCACGGGGGAATGGAGATTGTCATCTTGGAAGAGTTAAATCCATGCAGAAAGCAAAGAGGAACCTGCCATGTACCTTCCCTGGCATCCACCTGGGTACAATGTCTTCTGCAGCGGAGGATTAGGATCCAACTAAATATCTCAGACTATTTTTGATTGTTGATTCTGGCTTTTTATTAAAAGCTGCTGAAAAAAAATAAAATGGATAGTAGCCTTCGGTTTGGGAAATGTTGAAGCGATGCCCTGTTTTCGCAGCTGCTGAAGCGGACGTCACATAGTCGGATCAATGGCAGCATTGTGGCTGTCTGTCCTCGTTCCTGCGTCGGTTCAGAGATGTACACGGCCATGTGAATTTCATTAGATTTATTGAGGGCAGTAATCCAAGATATGGAGATAGCAATCAGAGATCCTGCCAGAGACATTCATGGGAAGAGGAGACCAGGTGAGAGGAGGCGAGGAATCACAGAAAGTCCCAAATACAGCAAGGATCTCCTGTCTGACTAACAGGTCCTACGACCCGGGTCCTCTGCTTCTGACTTGTGAATAAGGTTGCACATAGTCGTGTGTTGTGAAGTTTGTAGTAGTGGTATAAAAGATTGATACTCACCTAAAAAAGGACCACCACTGCATACCACCACTGTATGCAAATGAGCCCGAGGGGCTTCATGGTCCATTAACACCTGTGGAGCCTGGATCCCCTCAGGCTCATTTGCATACAGTTTTTCATCCTGGGGGTCGATGCCCTTTAAGCACCACCCCCTTGACCTGCCCCTAATCTCACCACCCAATGTAGTATTAGTCCACAGTATGCAGCCCCCTACACCATATAATCCCCTCTGGAGGGCCAATATACTTTAATACCCCTCCCTGTGGCCCCACTGCCTATTGTGACACCCCACTTACAATTCAGCATCTTTTGTGGATCCCACTCTGATGACAGATAAGTTTGTTATCCAGGGTCTACCCCAGCCCAAAGTCTGGGACTGTCCCACTGAATCTAGGATGGTTGGAAGATATACTATATTATCAGAACTCAAGTGCGTGTAGTAGGGTCCCACCAATAGCTAGAGATGCTTAGAATCCAGTAGAATTCGGCAGTAAGTTCTTCTGACGAACCCAACCTCGTCCTCTTATAGCAAGTTGCCTAGAAAATAGTGGGTTCCTAAAATCCCATCCCAGCTAGAGATGCAGCAGTAACCTGTATGATCACCTACATGAGGTAGGACCTTGTAGGGCCGCTCGGGTCACATTTTTGTTTGCTTTACATTGGGTTATTCTGCTTGTTCGCAGACAGTCAACTAGTGGCCGATTTGGCATTTGGTAAAGTTATTCTATACCCCTGTGTGGGACACGGTGCTGCCTCGTGTCCCTCCTCTCATCCTCTTCCTTTTGGTCAGCATCGGATTAAGGTCTTCGCCCCCTCCTCCCTGTCTGGTTTGTGGGGGCCTTTTGGCTACAGGGCCCCTCATATGGGGTGCGGTATAGGGATGTCAGCACCTGGATTTGGAGGGATGATGTTTGGGAGTAGTAAGGACGGATGTAGTGGATGTTCCCTGTCTATAGACTCTTTGTGCTGGAGGAGAAGCCGGGGCTGTGGGTCATCTGTCACCAGTCTAGCAGTAATTTGCAGGCCCTTCAGTGCCCGTCACTCCTCTGGCGTGCACAGGTTTTCTCACATCCCTGGCAGTAAGTGACATTATCTCTCAGGTGATTTTGCTCATTTGCAATATACATGAGTTTCCCTAGTGACATCGCATTGTTCATTTTCCATATCATATCTGCGCCCCCGCAACCTTGAAATCAATATCCGTATAGTTCTTTTCATAATATCAAGCCATTAACGTTCAGCAGCTCCACGATCCGCTCTATCACACATTGTAATTTACCTCCAGTGAACACGTACGGCAGTAAATAAAACCGCACTTTATCCCATGACCCCGGGTCTCGTATCTGCTCATAAAGTAACATTTCACACTTTTTTTCCTCCTCATACAATTATCCAGGACAGATTGAATGTTTGTGTTATTCCTTTAGCGGGTGTCAATCAGATGTGGTATGTGTGAACCCCTGGCACAATGTGCCGTCCTATGGTGTGTATAAATAAACTGGTAATTGCCCAGGCCCGTCACACGCATTCAGGAAGTCTGACACCGTACATTGCTAAACGGCAGTGATGGTGAACCTATGGCACGGGTGCCGCTGGTGGCAATCACCTTGGGCACCCAGACTGTCCCTCCAGCACAGAGTCTGTCAGGTTGAGCGACTCAAGGCCTCCTTCTGCAGTCCTGTGTACTCCAAGATGACCCCCGGGCCGCACATGCGCTATTGAGCTGTGTCTGACCACCGGCTGATTGAGCATTCATGCAGGGACATGCAGGAACTCCTGCCCATTTCATATGCAAAAACAATTTGTTTCTTTGTCCAATCATTTTAGCTGAGGTGGTCGTATCCAAGGATAACAATCTGGTTTCTAAGAGACATCATTACTACATTTATGGGAAATTATCGTCATTTTTGGAAGATGGTATTTCTTTGTGGTCCCGGGTACAAGAAAGGATCAAAAACCGGTAGTAGGACAGGATCCTCTTCTCTGGTGGTCTAGTGGAGAAACGATCTGATATTTTACAGTTCAGAGAAAATCTGGGGTTTATTACCTGCTGCTTTTTGTTAGAATAGTGGCTAATATTGTATTGTAGGCTACAAGAAGTGGGTTGTATCTCAGGGTCTAGGGCAGTTCTCATGCCTGGTGGTCTAGGGCAGTGATTTTCAACCTTTTTTGCGCCGCGGCACACTTTTTATACTTAGAAAATCCTGGGGCACACCACCAACCAAAATAGCACAAAATGACAATGAAACAGTCATACACTCAAAACACAGGGGGCACCATAGTTTGGGGAACTTTCCCCGCGGCACACCTGACCATGTGGGGCAAATTCACTTACCCGGCCTGTCGCGATCCGCGTCGGACGGTCCGACGAAGATGAAGTCCGGCGCAATTCTCGTAGCTCGTGCGCCCGAGTTCCTACATCCCCGTCGCTTCCCCAGAGTTCACCTTCCCGGCGCTTGTAAGTGCGTGTCCAAATCTGTCAGGTTGTCCGACGGCCACCCTCCCCGGTTTGTGTCGCTTGCAAGCCGGCGCCGGTCAGCCAAGATCCGATCGCGTGGTGCGGCAAAATCCCCTGTTAAATGCGGCGCAAAAAGGAAATCGCCGGGAAACCCGACGAAAATGCGCTCCGCGGACCCTTAGTAAATGAGCCCCATTGTCTTAGATGATAAGAGATCAATTTTTTTCAGTTCTTTATGGTATACAGCAAGGGTTAATAACGAGTGATTCATCTTATGGGGGTTAATATTTTATTCCTTTGTTGGTTTTATGCTTAACCCCTGGTGGTCTGGAGGCTTTATATGTATTCCATAAATAGTCTACAATGAATTGTAGGTCAGTGTTCAGACACTGCGGATATCTGCCATAAGCAGGACCAGTGCAAGGCCCGGAGCCGGTGCTGGGTCTCATTGGTGGTCTTGGAGGACCTTGCCGTTCTTTAACTCTTTAAGGTTTTCATAGTTTGTCTTTACAGCGCGATGTTGTCTCTCTCTTTCTACCTGTTACAGAGATTTTGGATCCTCCAGGTTTATCTCCTTCTTCGCACTTTGTCACTCACCCCATTGAGCCGTGAGATGAGGATACAGGGGTCTTACTGTCGTGTCTGCCGGGAGGGAGATGCATGTAAATCCTGCTCTCCCGCTCCATGCGAGAGGAGCCCAGACAATAATCCCACGAGGCCTGGCAGATGGCAGAGACCCTTCTTATTGACCCAGCGCTGCTAAAGGGCAGGATTTACACTTCTGCAAAATGTGTCTTTTGTGTAAGTTTAAATGTGGAAGTGCTGGGGGCGTATAGTCAGGACAGTGAGAAGCGGACCCCAGAGCTGGGGGGGGAGGGGGGCACAGGTCCTACAGACATCACATCCACTTAGAATGAATGAAATCCTGTGATTTGTCATCGCTTTGCTGGATTATCTTACCACGATCAGTCAGTATCCTAACAAATACTAGGCACTGATGTACCTACCTGAGAGGCAGACCTGCACAGTGCACTGAACTCCCTCCATTGTATACTATAACACTAGAGTGGTGCCTAACTGTGGATACATTGTACAGAAGTGATATATTTGCAGCTGTATACACTTATCATATATACAGTGTATACAGCATGCTCAGCTCTATAGTATATACATATTACAGGGAACACCCTCCTGCTATGGCTTGGAGTGGAGTAAACTCTGATCCCGGTTGTTAAACCCTGTAGATATCATGGTCAGTATTGACAATGGCATCTTAGAGGTCAGACAAGGTTTAGCACGTGGTTAACCCCTTCCATCCATTGCAGGGTGTCAAACATTGATCCTGGCAGCATAGTGTATACCCCAGGCCTGTCATCTTAATACCCCTATTATAGTATACAAATCATCAAGTATAAGTGTTCTTAACATTAAGAAGCAGCAAATGTTTACAGGAAAAAAACACTGTTTCTTAGTTAAAAAATAACAAAAAAATATTATTATCATCACCTGGTTCATAAATGTGTGACCTATTAAAATATCACTTTATCCCATAAAATAAACACCAATGAATAACAAAATCTATTTTTGATGCATTATAAGGTACATTAATAGTAACCAGAAAAATTGCCCCACACTACCTAAGCATGTCTTTGAAAACTGCTATTATACTGCATTGCAACTATCCCTATATTGTTCCTCCCCATGCTTCTAAAGTCCATTTATAAAGTTGACACACCATCTATGCAAATGACTCCATGTGGAATCAATCATCATTTTTCCTCTGAGCTTCGTGCAGCATATTCATGTCCTTTCTGCTCAGCCACACTTCTAATGCATTTCCCATTCCCTAAAGAATGAGGGAAATGACTTTGTGACTGGTTAAAGAGAATTACTGAGAGAGGGGTGAGTGAGGGTGGTTGAGAGAGCTCTCACTGAAGAGAATTCCTGAGGGAGGTGACAATAAGGAGGTTGAGAGAGCCCTTCCTGAGAGAGGGGTGAATAAGGGGGTTGAGAGAGCCCTTCCTGAGAGAGGGGTGAATAAGGGGGTTGAGAGAGCCCTTCCTGAGAGAGGGGTGAATAAGGCGGTGAGAGAGCCCTTCCTGGGAGAGGGGTGAATAAGGGGGTTGAGAGAGCCCTTCTTGAGAGAGGGGTCAATAAGGCGGTGAGAGAGCCCTTCCTGAGAGAGGGGTGAATAAGGGGGTTGAGAGAGCCCTTCCTGAGAGAGGGGTGAATAAGGTGGTTGAGAGAGCCCTTCCTTAAGAGGGGTTAATACGGGTTTGAGAGAGCCGTCACTGAAGAGATTCCTGAGAGAGGAGTGAATAAGGGGGTTGAAAGAGCCCTTCCTGAGAGAGGGGTGAATAAGGTGGTTGAGAGAGCCCTTGCTGAGAGAGGGGTGAATAAGGGGGTTGAGAGAGCCCTTCCTGAAGAGAATTCCTGATAGAGGAGTGAATAAGGGGGTTGAGAGAGCCCTGGCTGAGAGAGGGGTGAATAAGGTGGTTGAGAGAGCCCTGCTGAGAGAGGGGTGAATAAGGGGTTGAGAGAGCCTTCCTCGGAGAGGGGTTAATAGGTAGCTGATAATCTTCCAGTAAGCAGTCACACACAGACAGCAGCTTTCTCATTCCTAGGGGGGAAAGTCAGACGGTCCAAAATGAAGGAGCCGCACAAAAACAAGAGAAGTTTGCATAATTACATCCCTATTCCTTCACACTTATAGCCCTGGCCTGCTCAGGAGAAGCTCAGGGTGACATTTTTAAATTTTATTGTCATTATAGTTTCCGAAAAGCATCTCCTGCAGAAGTGAGTTTACCGCCCCCCGGCACGTGAGCCCAGATAGTGCGAGGAAGGAAGTGACTCCCAGGACAATGCAGGGACATGGATGAAATCACATGTCACCTTCTATTTCACTATGAAATCTGCATAAAACTTGTCATAATTGGACCTTAAAGGGACGCGACCACTGACCATGTATACGTTGCACTGTATTGGGTGTCTGTATATGCGGGCTGTAGTCTGCACCTTACGGAGAGTTGTATTCGATACCCTCCTGTCCCTCCTCCTCCTTGACTCTCGTAAATCTTATGTTTTTGTTGTGCTACAAAAGAGCTGGTTGTATATTACTAAATGGATATTTATAGTTATGTTCTTATCTGTCTGATAACACATCCTATATATCCTCCGGACAAGTAAATCAACCTAACTCCGATTGCTGTGCATGAGCCTCAAAGTCTATTCCAGAGCTACAAAAGCATTGCTGCAAGAAAAAATAGCTAAAAATGTTTCTCTGTATATACACACTCTCGCTCACACGGGGATCTCACGTGTCGCCTTCTTTACATTTATTTGCCTCCTACGTCACAGCAAGATCACCACCAGGACTATAATCTTCTGGTTTAGTGGATTTCATCACACCTTTTGTTGTAAAATGCCAGATAGTGCTGCATCCCTAATCTCCCTAGAGGCCACAGATAGTGCTCCTTTTCTGTAATAGGGTTGAATATTCATTTTACATCATCAGTGTAAATGGTATATGCAAAGATGCCTCCCTATAAATAATGTAGGCACAATAGTGCTGCCTCTCTGTAAAGTGAATAGGCACAGATAGTGCTGCCTCCCTATAAATGGTATAGGAAAGATAGTGCTGCCTCCTATTAATGGTGTGGGTACGAATGCTGCTGCCTCCCTGTAAAGGTGTAGACCGATAGTGCTGCCTCCCTGTAAATAGTGTTGGCACAGAGAGTGCTGCCTCCTTGTAAATAGCATAGGCACAGATACTGCTGCCTCCATGTAAATGGTGTGGGCACCAATAGTGCTGCCTCCCTGAAAATGGTGTTGGCACAGAGAGTGCTGCCTCCTTGTAAATAGCATAGGCACAGATACTGCTGCCTCCATGTAAATGGTGTAGGCACAAATAGTGTTGCCTCCCTGGAAATGGTGTAGGCACAGATAGTGCTGCCTCTCTGTAAATTAGTAGGCACAGATGCTGCTGCTCTCTTAAATGTTAGGCACAGAAGTGCTGTCTCCTTAAATGTGTGTAGGCACGATGTGCTTCCTCCTCCTTAAATGGTAGCACAGATGTGGCTCTCTATAAATAGTGTGTAGGAACAGATAGTGCTGCCTCCATGTAAATGGTGTGGGCACCAATATGCTGCCTCCCTGAAAATGGTTTGGCACAAGAAGTGTCTGCCATCCTTGTAACAGCATAGGCACAGATATGCTCCTCCATGTAAATGGTGTAGGCACAAATAGTGTTGCCTCCCTGGAAATGGTGTAGGCACAGATAGTGCTGCCTCTCTGTAAATGATGTAGGCACAGATGCTGCTGCCTCTCTGTAAATGGTGTAGGCACAGATAGTGCTGTCTTCCTGTAAATTGTGTAGGCACAGATAGTTCTGCCTCCCTGTAAATGGTGTAGGCACAGATAGTGCTGCCTCTATAAATAGTGTAGGAACAGAAGTGCTCCGCCATGAAAGGGGTAGACAAGATAGTGCTGCCTCTCTGTAATGGTGTAGGCACGTAGTGCTGCCCTCTCTGTAAATGTGTAGCCAATAGTGCGTGTCTCCATGTAAATGGTGTGTAGCACAGATAGTTCTGGCCTCTCTGTAAATGGTGAGGCCAAATGTGCTGTCCCCTGTAATGGCCATAGGCACATATCTCACTTCCATGTCATAATGTAGGTATTGATAATACTGTCATCTTTTTGCTTCCTGTTAATTTTACAGTCACTACTTCTGTTTCTATCTAATTGCTTACACCTTGACCTAAGACCCATCTTGAATTATTAGTTTTACCTTGTCTTTACTTTGGCTCAAGGACCTTTGGCTCACCTGGGTATGACCTCCGCTACAATCCATAACAGTGCCTGCACATTTTAGTCCCTACTGTCCTGAAAATAATCCACTTCCAAACCCTGATCCCCTACACAGGACACCCCTGCACCCAGAGGAGCCCATGCAGCTCCAAAAGTGACGCCTGATTCCAAGCCGTCCTTGATCATTTCATACACTGCAGCTGTAAATCCTGAGCCTCCTGGTGCTTTTAGTATAATGTCAGAATCCAAGCACTATAGGTAAAGCAGAACACAAGATGAAACAGGAAGCCAATTTTCCTTAGTTAGAAATTTCAGTGCAATTGCGAGTCCTCCAGAAGGCCGGGTGCCGACCCCCGATGGGTGCAGTAATGGCAGCTATTGACACCAATTTAAGAGTCATCGTGTGTACGGCCACATCTGCAGAGAAGAGCACTAGGCTGCCGGCGAGGAGCAGGACTGGCAGGTGTGTACACGGCTCTAGGCGCCTCTATTTACAGACACACTCGCTCCGTGAGGCCAAAAATGTGAAGAGGGAAGATACGCTTCACATAAACTGCTGCTCATCATATTATACACCTGCTGCAGAACATCCGCAGCAGCCGATCACAGGACTGAGCCCGGCCGCTCGTCACTCACAGCCCTAATGTAATAGAGATAAGAGCAAGGTGACAAGCGTGATGTCATCAGGAGAAATGACATCAGGAGACATGACATCAGGAGACATGACATCAGGAGACATGACATCAGAGACATGACATCAGAGGCATGACATGACATCAGAGACATGACATCAGGCATGACATCAGAGCATGACATCAGAGACAGACATCAGGCTACATCAGAGACATGACATCAGAGGCATGACTCAGAGACATGACATCAGAGCATGACATCAGAGCATGACACATCAGGAGACATGACATCAAAACACATGACATCAGAGGCATGACATCAGGAGACATGAACTCATAAACTGACATCAGAGGCATGACTCAGGAAGACATGACATCAGAAACATACATCAGAACATGACATCAGGAGACATACATCAGAGCATGACATCAGGAACATGATCACAGGAATGCATCAGGGAGACATGACATCAAGCATACATCAGAGCATACCATCAAGCAGACATCAGAGACATGACATCAGAGCATGACATCAGAGCATGAATCAGAGGCATGACATCAGAGACATGGACATCAGGGCATGACATCAGAGACATCATCATAGCATGACATCGATAGATGACATCAGGATACTTCATCAGAAACATGACATCAGAGGCATGACATCAGAGACTGACATCAGAAACATTACATCATAGGCATGACATCAGGAGACATGGAAAACCCAAAAAAATCAGAAATCATGACATCAGAACATGACATCAGGAGACTGACATCAGGCATGACATCGGAGACATGACATCAGAGACATACATCAGGAGACATGCACTCAGAGACTGACATCAGAGGCATGACATCAGAGGCACAAATCATATGACATCAGTAGCATGACATCAGAGACATGACATCAGAGGCATGACATCAGAACATGACATCAGAGACATGACATCAGAAAGCATGACACTCAGAGGCATGACATCAGGAGACATGACATCAAGAACATGACATAAACTGAATCAGAACATGACATCAGGAGACATGACATCAGAGACATGACATCAGAGGCATGACATCAGAGACATGACATCAGAGGCATGACATCAGAGACATGACATCAGAGGCATGACATCAGAGAATGACATCAGAGGCATGACATCAGAAGCATGACATCAGGAGACATGACATCAGAACATGACATCAGAGGCATGACATCATGAGACATGACATCAGAAACATGACCTCAGAGACATGACATCAGGAGACATGACATCAGGAGACATGACATCAGAGGCATGACATCAGAGGCATGACATCAGAGACATGACATCAGAGCAACATCAGAGACATGACATCAGAACTGATCAGAGGCATGACATCAGGAGACATGACATAAGGAGACATGACATCAGAGCATGACATCAGGGCTGACATCAGAGGCATGACATCAGAGGCATGACAGCAGGAGACGACATCGAACATACATAGAGACATGACATCAGAACATGACATCAGGAGACATGACATCAGAGACATGACATCAGGAGACATGATATCAGATGCATGACATCAGGAGACATGACATCAGAGGCATGATATCAGAGGCATGACATCAGGAGACATGACATCAGGAGACATGACATCAGAGGCATGACACAGAATGACATCAGAACATCAGAGCATACATCAGAGGCATGAATCAGGAGAAATGACATCAGGAGACATGACACTCATGAGACATGACATCAGAGACATGACATCAGAGACATTACATCAAGAGACATGACTCAGGAGACATGGGAAAAAAAAAAACATCAGAGGCATGACATCAGAGCCTGAATCAGAGAACATGACACAAGAGACATGATCATCAGGAGTACGTGACAATCATAGAACATGACAACAGGAGACATGACATCAGGAGGCATGACATCAGGAGACATGACATCAGGAGACATGACATCAGGAGACATGACATCAGAGACATGACATCAGGAGACATGACATCAGAAACATGACATCAGAGGCATGACATCAGAGACATGACATCAGAGGCATGACATCAGAGGCATGACATCAGGAAACATGACATCAGAGGCATGACATCAGGAAACATGACATCAGAGGCATGACATCAGGAGACATGACATCAGGAGACATGACATCAGAGACATTGACATCAGGAGCATGCCTCAGAGACATTGACATCAGAGACAGACATCAGAGGCATGACATCAGAGGCATTGACATCAGAGACATGACATCTCAAGCATGCCTCAAGACATGACATCAGAGGCATGACATCAAAGCATGACATCAGGAGACTGACATCAAACATGACATCAGACATTACATCAGAGACATGACATCAGAAACATACATCAGGAGCCATGACATCAGGAGACATGACTCAGGAGACATGACATCAGGAGACATGACATCAGAGACATACATCAGAGGCAGAACATCAAGGCAGACATCAGAACATGACATAGACAAGGGGGCATGACTCAGAGGCATATGACATCAGAGACATGACATCAGAGGCATGACATCAGAGCATGACATCAGAGGCATGACATCAGAAACATGAATCAGAGCATGACATCAGGAGACATGCATCAAACATGACATCAAGGCTGACATCAGAGACATGAATCAGGATACATGAATGACATCAGAGGCATGACATCAGAGACTCATCAGAGACATGACATCAGAGGCTGACATCAGGGACTGACATCAAGGCATGACATCAGGAGACATGACATAGATGAGACATGACATCAGGCATGACATCAATGCATGAACAGAGACATGACATCAAGAGACATGACATCAGAGAATGACATCAAGAGACATGACATCGAGACATGACTCAGAGACATAGCATCAGAGGACCAGGATGACATACTCAGATGCATGACATCAGGAGACATGAACATCAGAGCATGATCAGGATGACATCATGAACAATGACATCAGAGGACATGACTCAAGGCATGACATCAGGAGACTGACATCAGAGGCAGATGACATCAGAGCATGACATCAGAGGCATGAGAGCATGGAGACATGAATGACATGAGACATGACATCAGAGGCAGGACATGACTCTCAGGAGACATGACTCAGGAGACATGACATCAGACGACATGAGTACCTCAGGAGACATGACCTCAGGTCATGTAGCTCAGAGGACATAATCATCATAGACATGACATCAAGAGACATGACATCAGGAGACGTGACATCAGAGACATGACAACAGGAGACATGA
This sequence comes from Engystomops pustulosus, assembly GCA_019512145.1. Lineage (NCBI taxonomy): Eukaryota > Metazoa > Chordata > Amphibia > Anura > Leptodactylidae > Engystomops > Engystomops pustulosus. The sequence continues at coordinate 19,142 of WNYA01002520.1, read as the reverse complement.
TATCAGGAGGCATGACATCAGGAGACATGACATCAGGAGACATACATCAGAGAACATGACATCAGGAGACATGACATCAGAACATGACATCAGAGGCATTACATCATAGACTACATCAGAGGACATGACATCAGAGACATGACATCAGACATGACATCAGGATGACATCAGGAACATGATCATAGGCATGACTCCGAGACTGACATCGGAGCATGACATCAGGAGACATGACATCAGGAAACATGACATCAGGAGACTGACATCAAACATGACATCAGGCATGAACATCAGGAGAACAATACTCATAGGTATGACATCGAAATAACAGAGCATGTACATCAAGGAACATGGACATCAGGGAAACCAGTGACCATCAGAGACAGACAGTCAGAGGCAGAATGGAAAACATCATCAGTAGACATACATAGAGACATGACATCAGAGGTATGACATCATGGAGAATGACATCAGGAAGACATCAGGAGAACTACATCAGAGACATGACATCAGGAGACATGACATCAGAGACATCATCAGCATGATCAGAAACTGACATCAGAGGCATGACTCAGGATGACTGACATCAGAGGCATGACATCAAGAGGCATGCATCAGGAAACATGACATCAGAGGCATGACATCAGGAAAACATTAATCAGAGGCATGACATCAGAGACATGAATCAGGAGACATGACATCAGGAGACATGACATGCAGAGACATGACATCAGGAGACATGACTCAGAGGCATGACAATCAGGAAACATGACATCCAGGTATGACATCAGAGGACATGAACATCAGATAGACATGACATCAAGAGCATGGGACATCAGGAAAATGACAATCAGGGTATGACATCAGGAGACACTACACGTTGATCTGCTGTGTGCAGTTACTATGTATCTGAAATGATTGTAATAAAAAAAAAAGAAATTGTCATTTCTGCAAATCATTGCCAGGACACAGTTGCCAGCACGACCATCTACTATCTCTAACTATTAGTAGGTGACCTATAGACACTGACTACCTATGGATAGTACATGGAGAGGCTGTGACCACCATCCCATGTGACCAGTCCACCGACTATGGGCTATGTGAAATATAACGCTCAGATCAATACCCAGAGGGCCATGTGCAATGCTCTGTCAGCTCCGTCTCCATATAATGGGATCGAGCTTTTATCGCGTCCGCCACTTCCTGAGGAACACATTGCAGAATGAAGTAGGGTGAACGTGTGTTCTCAATCCTATCATTTCGGCCCTTGCAGTTGCTCTGCTCAATAAGTGCGATTCTTTCTGAGTTGCAACACCCGCTTTCTGTCTCCGCGTTCTGACTCCACGACCCCACCGATCAAGAGCACAGCACGATCAGGCAAGACATGGCAATCAGGCAGAGCAAACGGCAATCAGACACGAACAGCACAAGATCAGGCATGCACAGCAGATCAGCACGAGATGGGCAGATCGTGTCAAAGCACGGGCACGAGAACGGTGACAAGATCAGCAAGAGCACGCAAGACCAACACAACAGCACAAGATCAGGCAATTCACAGCAAGATCAGGCAAGAGCATGCAAGACAGTGCAGATGCACGGCAAGATCCAGCAAGAGCACGGCAAGATTTTCCCCCTGCAGGCAGCCTCCCCCCCCCCCCCCCCCCCCGCCTCAGGCAGAGAACGGCAATCGGATCAGGCAAGATCGGCAGATAGGCACATCGGCAGACTCAGGCAAGAGCACGGCAGATCAGGAAGACACGAAATCAGAACAAGATAAGGCAATGGCACAGCAAGATCAGGCAAGAGCATGGGCAGAGATCAGGCAAGAAGGCAAAGATCGGCAGAGCACGGCAAAGCAGGACTGAAGAGTCAGGCAAGATGCGGCAATGAGCACGGCAACATCAGGCAAGAAGCACGGCAAGATAGTACACGAAACAGATCACACGATCAAGGCAAGTGCACAGTCAGATCAGGCAAGAGTCACGGCAAGATCATGCAGAGCACGGCAAATCAGGCAAGAACACACACACAGTCAGGTCAGGCAGAGATCAGGCAAGCGACATGGCAGCATCAGGCAAGAACAGCACAAGTATCAGGCAAGTGCACAGCAAGATCAGGCAAGAGTCATTGCAGAGTCATACACGAGCACAACAGATCAGGCCAGAGCACAGCAGATCAGGCAAGATCACGGACAAGATCAGGCAAGGCACGGCAAGATAACACAAGAAACACACAAGATCAGGCACGGAGCACGCGAGATCAGCAAGAGCCATGGCAAGTAGCGAACGACACAACAAGATCAGGCACGAGCACAGCAAGATCAGGCAGATACACGGCAAGGATCAGGAAAAGCACAGGAACAGATCAGACAGAACAGCACCAAGATCAGGCAGATGACGCACAGGAGACGGACTAGCCGCAAGGTCAGGAGATGCGCATACTACTGCGACCTCTGGTGAATAACCTAGACACCTGTGGAAGTACTGGCTCTCGGACATAGGAATAGGACGTGTTGATAAAGGACCTTTAATGAATCGGTTGAGAGGTGAAGTTGCCATTTTCCCTGGGATTGTTTCTCCCTGTGATGTCATCAGTGAGGGACAATCCTAGATCAAAAGGCATATAGATACCGGTGTTTGTAGAGTTAACACCTTTTGGGGCATCTGCATTGGTGTTAATGTCGTTGGAGTCGTGTCTGAACCCCAAACCGAACTACTGGCTAAAGTCCAGACCCAAACATTGGGTATCCACTCATCACTACCCCTAGGATAAGAAGGATGATGACACTATCCTCCCCAGCAGACAAATTTGGTTCTGGCTCTAGCACATGGGTTACTGTGCTGAGGTATCATCAGATTGATGACAGATACCACAGATAAAGGAAATCTATCAGTCAAGAGGCGACAGCAGTGGATGGAAAAGAGAATCCCACACACTTTGTACTATTATTATGTCATCTACAATCTGGCTCAGGGATGAAGAGAATATTTTCCCGAGTTCTTCTTTAAAACCACAAGATGTGCTTCCCCTGCCTCTGCTCATGGTTCTACTATTGGGATCAGTCAGCGTTTTCCCAGTGCTCCTAGCTCCTGGAAGTGTTAGGGGTCACAGACCCCACTGCGGACAACCGGTTGGCTCAACAGGAGCCAGGGCAGTGTAAGTACATTATACTAATTGACCCGGTCCCCTTGGGGTTTCCCAGAAATCATGGAGAACTCCTTTATCTTACATGGATGAACCCATATATCATGAACGTCAGTTCATGGCCTGGTTTCTCTTGGCTTTCTGTAGGCTTCTATGGTCACCGTAGATCCTGGCTCTTTTGGCCATAGTTCATGATGCCCCTCTTGGTGCTCCTATATATGAGGTATCACATCCCCTATACGGCCGGTGTGTGGAGACACAGCCAACCCCGTGATATTGTCTGGTGGGAGAGCCGGCCCCCGGTATACACAGTGTGGGTAGTTCCGGCCCCCCCGTGTATATGGTCATGAGGAACAGTTTCGGCCCCGTATCATCGTGGCGAGCCCCTGTATATGGAGAGTCCCGATCCCGTGTATAGCAGTCAATGAGAGTCCGCCCCTAGGGACTTGTGCAGTAGACGGGGGGGGGGGGGGGGGGGGGGGGGTAGGCCGGGGTGCAGTTAGAGCGTCCGGCTTCCCGTCTCTCCTGTTTATATAGTTCTTCATGTGGGAGATCGCCCACTTCCAGTTTAACAGGAGTCCCACCCCATTGTTTGAGTTGGCCGGCCCCCGTGTATAAGTCAATGTGGAGAATCGTCCGGCCCACATGTATATGATACAGCGTGGAGAATCCGGTTCCCAGCCCACCATGTTATAGTCACGCGTGGAGGATCCGGCCACTGCCCACCATGTATATCAGTCAGCGTGGAGATCCGGCCCCTGGCCCACCATGGTATATATTAGCGCTGGAAATCCGGTTCCCCGGCCCCCGTGTATATAGTCAGCGGTGGAGAATCGGCGCCCCCGTGTATATAGTCAGCGGGGGAGAATCCGGTCCGCAGGACCAACATGTTATGTCAGGTGTAGGATCCGGCCTGGCCCACCATGTATATATTCAGCGTGGAGAATCCGGCCCCGGCCCCCCGTGTTAATCGTCAGGTGGATAATCCTCCCCCACCCGTGTATATATTCAGACGTGGAGAATCGGCCCGGCCCCATGTATATATCAGCGTGGGGATACGGCCTCTGGCCCCACCATGTAATAGTAGCGGAGAACCGGTCCGCCACCATGTAAATTTTATAGTCTAGCGTGGAGGACCCCGCCCGCCCACACTGTCTATATAGGTAACAGGCGTGAGAATCGGATCCGGCCCACCATGTTATAGTTCCAGCGTGGAGAAGCCGGCCCTGGCCAACACCATGATATATGTCAGCGTGGATAATCCGGTCCGCCACAGATTGCTCGGGCCGCCTCTCCACCATGTATATAGTTCAGCGTGGAGAATCGGCCGGGCCCCACCATGTATAAGTCAGAGTGGAGAATCCGGGCCCTGGCCCACCATGTATATAGTCAGCGTGGGAGAACCGGCCGGCCCACCAGTGTAATATATCAGCACGTGAGAATACCGCCCCCCCCCGATGATATATTCAGCGTGGGAGTGCCCGGCCCATGGGATATCAGTGGGTCCGCCTGCCACTATATATCAGTCAGTAAGCAGAAACAATGGCGTCAAGGAGAACTAGTCCGGTCCCGGCCCACCATGTATATAGTCAGCGTGGAGGATCCGGCCCTGGCCCACCATGTATATAGTCAGCGTGGAGAATCCGGTCCCGGCCCACCATGTATATATCAGCGTTGGAGAATACGCGTCCCGGCCACCCGTGTGATAGAGTCAGCGTGTAGGATCCAGGCCCTGGCCCACCAGTATCTATGGTCATCGTGGAGACCGGTCCCGCCCACCATGTATATAGTCCGCGTGGAGATCCGGCACCGGCCCACCATGTATATAGTCAGACGTGGAGAATCTCGTCCCGGCCACCATGTATATAGGTCAGCGTGGCGGATCCGCCCTGGACCACCAGTATATAGTCAGCGTGGAAATCAGGTCCGGCCAACATGTATATAAGTCAGGCGTGGAGGATCCGGCCCTGTCCCACCATGTATATGTACAGGCTTGGAGATCCGGTCCCGGCCCACCATGTATACTGTCAGCGTGGAGAATCCGGTCCGGCCCACCATGGTATATAGTCACGTGGAGGATCCGGCCTGCCCACATGATTGTCAGTATCGTGGTGCCCACCAGTACAGCGTGGGAGGAATCCGGTCCGGCCCACCATGTTCTAGTCAGCGTGGCGAGAACGGTCCTGGCCCACCATGTATATATCAGCATGTGGAGAATCCGGTCCCTGGACCACACCTGTATTAGTCACGTGGAGAATCCGGTCCGGCCCCACCAGTGTTTATAGTCAGTCGTGGAGAATACGGTCCCGTGCCCACCATGTATAATAGTCAGCGTGGTGGATCCGCCGCCCACCATGGTATATAGTCAGCGTGGAGAAGGTGCACAATGCAGCGGGGCCCACCCCCGTGTATATATTCAGCGTGGAGAATCCGGCCCAGGCCCCCCATGTATATAGTCAGCGTGTGAGATCCGCCTGGCCCACCATGTATTAGTCGTCGGGAGAATCGGTCCCGGCACACCAATTGTATATAGTCAGAGTCGGGAGATCACGGCCCTGGACCCCCATGTAGAAGTCAGCGTGGAGGAAGAATACCGGTCCTGGCCCACATGTATTATCAGCGTGGAGAATCCGGTCCCCGGCCCACCATGTATATAGTCAGCGTGGAGGATCCGGCCCTGGCCCAACATGTATAGTCAGCGTGGAGAATCCGGTCCCGGCCCACCATGTGATATAGTCAGTCGTGGAGGATCCGGCCCTGGCCCACCATGTATATAGTCAGGTGGAGAATCCGGTCCCGGCCACACATGTAGATAGTCAGCGTTGGAGAATCCGTCCCAGGCCCACCATGTATATAGTCAGCGTGGAGGATCGGCCCTGGCCCACCATGTATATGTCGCGTGGAGAATCCGGTCCCGGCCACCAGTATATAGTCAGCGTGGAGGATCGGCTCCTGGCCACACCATGATATATAGTCAGCGTGGAGAATCCGGTCCCGGACCACCATGTATATAGTCAGCGTGCAGAGTTCCCCGTTATTCATCGGTATCCGGTCGCACCCCACGATGTATATAGTCAGAGCTGGAGATCGCTGTCCCGGCCTCACCATGTATAGATAACGCGTGAGGATATCGGTCACCGCACCATGTATATGTCAGCGTGGAGAATCGTCCGGACCACATCTGCAGCTCTCGGGGGGGGAATGAGAACCCCCGCCCCTGTATATAGTCAGCGTGGAGAATCCGCCCCCCCGTGTATATATTCAGCGTGGAGAATCCGGCCCGCCCCCATGTATATAGTCACGTGGGAGAATCCTGGCCCCAGCCCCGTGTATATAGTAGTGAGAGAGTCCGGCCCGTTGTATATATCACGTGGAGTATCCGGCCCTGACCCCATGTATTAGTCAGCGTGAGAATCCGGTCCCGGCCCACCAGTAATAGTCAGCGTGGAGAAATCCGGTCCCGCCACCATGTATAATATTCAGTCGTGGAGGATCCGCCATGGCCCACCCAGTGTATATATCCAGCGTGGAGGATCCGGCCCTGGCCCACCATGTATATAGTCAGCGTGGAGAAATCAGGCCCGGACACACATGTATATAGTCAGAGCGTGGAGAATCCGGCCCCGCCCCCTCTGATATAGTCAGCGTGGAGGATCGGCCCTGCCCACCATTATATATAGTCAGCGTGGAGAATCCGGTCCCGGCCCACCATGTATATAGTCAGCGTGGAGGATCCGGCCCTGGCCACCATGTATATAGTCAGCGTGGAGAATCCGGTCCCCGGACCACCATGTATATAGTCAGCGTGGAGGATCCGGCCCTGGCCCACCATGTATATAGTCAGCGTGGAGAATCCGGTCCCGGACCACCATGTATATAGTCAGCGTGGAGAATCCGGCCCCGGCACCCCGTGTATATAGTCAGCGTGGAGAATCCGGCCCCCCCCCCCCGTGTATATATTCAGCGTGGAGAATCCGGCCCCGGCCCCCCATGTATATAGTCAGCGTGGAGAATCCGGCCCCAGCCCCCGTGTTATAGTCAGTTAGGATAGTCAGCGCCCCCGTGTATAATAGTCGCGTGGAGAATCCGTTCCCCGGCACCCCTTATATAGTCAGTTAGGACAGTCCGACGCGCCCCCCCCCCCCCCCCCCCGTGTATATAGTCAGTGTGGAGAGTCCGGCCCCCCCCGTGTATATAGTCAGTGAGGACAGTCCGCGCCCCCCCCACGTGATATAGTCAGTGTTGGAGAGTCGGCCCCCCCGTGTATATAGTCAGTGAGGACAGTACGCCCCCCGTTCATATAGTCAGAGTGGAGAATCCGCTCACATTTGCTTTGTGTGTTTTGCTGTCACAGATCTCCTCGTAAGTATATTCTCTGCGGTTGTTTATGAAGTGCATCGACATATCATAGTCCTTTCTGGCCAGGATTGGCAGCTGATTAAACAGTTGACATTGAATTTAATGATTCTGTCGGATTCCAGGATTTTTTGAAGATTCAACAGGGAACACGTTTGAGAACCTTCGTTTTCTTGTAATCGACCGTTGGCGTTCAGATTTTTTTCTCTATTTTTTTAAATGTATTTTTGGCGTTTGCACAAGAGTTAAAGTTTTATAAAGTTACAGTTGTTTTGTTGTACAGGGAAGGTATACAATAGAGGAGCGGTCAGGGTCATTGGGTGAGGGGATACATTTTAAAGGAACAGGGGCGCTGATACAAAGCTATACTATGCATGTGCTCTCCCCTTCAGACTGAGCCAAGCTGGGGTCATTTCACAAGGATCTAGGGTTGGCCAAAAATATCATGACATATATCAGTCAAGAGTGATCCCGCCCACCCGGCACCAGGTAACACGGTGTGACCAGACACGTGAGCCCAAGCCTACCCCCTTACCATGGAGACTTACTGCAAGAATCAGAATCACTGGAGGATAGCACAACAACTACGGACTGATATGTTCGTTCCATTGGCTTCGTAGCAATACCTGGTGTTCGGAAAATTTTAAGTATCAATCAGGTCTGGCCAGAATTACATAAGATTTGAACAATACAGTTTAGGAAAATGAAGACTGGATGGTGTTGTCAGTTTTTTTTCAGGGCACGCTGACATCAGGATTCTACAAACGTTCGTGGTGGGGGGGGTGTGGATTACGCGTGACCCCAAATCAGACACCGAGCTAGGGGAGGGTATTACTGATACTGGAAGGACTGGGGTGTAGAAGTAAAACCAAATATCATATGCTGTAAAGTTATAACCCTTTAAAGTGTAACTGTAAAGCTTAGTGGATTTACAATTATTATAGTGACTTCCCCCTTGATGACTACTTTGTGCTGGTCACTCTTTTCTTTCCAAAGTTCTGGCAATTTTAGTGTTCTGAAATGTGATTGACAAAAATATTTTCCCAGAGGGGAAGTGGGTGGAGACTTATATCTGTCTGTCTAGCCTTAAGCTGGAGTCAGTTTAGCTTGCCCACGATCCCATGATCTTGTGTTCTCTCTCAAAGTAATTAAGCATTATTTCACATTTAATCCACTGAACACTGCACTTACACATACAGAGGTTATTTAGTGACACCGGGCAGCTCCCATTACGTGGAGGAGTCAGGGAACAGTTAAGTGGTAAAAACCTTATACATGAAGTCTCGCCTGTGCTGTATATACGCCTATCTATACGAGATGATACTGGAATACCAGGTTGGGGGAGGAAGAGAATAAGGACAGAGAATACAGAGAAAGTTCTGTAAAAAATCGCCCCGGGACTGGGAGGAGGGTCTGATAGGGAACCAGGAGGAACCTTGTACCTCACTATTCTGTGCAGGAGACGTCTACATTCACTGTACGCCCTTTGGGCAGGGGCTTGACACTTGGGGCCAGACGACAGACGCAAACTGGGGACAAACGGCCTGACACTTGGAGGGGACAGGACAGGACAGCTGAATGGGACAGGCGGAACGCTGACACTTGGGGAAACAGGACACTCGCTTGGGGGACAGCAGACACGTGGGAAACTTGGGGGACAGGACAGGGGACACGCTGACACTTGGGGAGGACAGGGACAGTTATGGGGGGAGACGCTGTTGGGGACGGACTGGAGGCATGGGTGACAGACGGGGACACGCTGACACTTGGGGGACAGGACAGGAGACCACGCTGACACTTGGGGGAGGGCGGGAAACGTGACACTTGGGGAGGACAGGACCAGCCATGGCGGACAGGGGACACGCTGACACTTGGGGGAACAGGACAGGGACACGCACTGGGACAGGACAGACAGTTGACTGGGAGATCAGACAGGGAACACGCTGACACTTGGGGGGGGGCTACAGGACAAGGACACGCTTACATGGGGAATGACAGGCACTCTGAGGAGTGATCGGACAGAGACACGCTGACCGTGGGGACAGGGACAGGACCGGCTGACACTTGGACAGTGACAGGGACAGATGACACTGGGACAGACGGACGCTGACACTTGGGGGACAGGACAGGGACCCGCTGACACTTGGGGTGGACTAGAGGACCGCTGGACACGGACAGGACATCACGTTGGGGGATCAGGACAGGGACACGCTGACACTTGGGGACGACTGAATAGGGTAGAAGGGACACGTCTACACTGGGGGACGGAAGGACAGCGACACGGGATGGAAGGACCCACACTTGGGGGAAGGACAGGGACACAGCTGACACTGGGGGACAGGACAGGGACACCACTCTACACTTGGGGGACAGTGACCGGGACCGCATGACACTTGGGGGAACAGGAAATGGACACCGATGGACCTTGGGGGCAGTGTACAGGGGACACGTCTGACACTTTGGGGGTCAGGCTAGGGACACGCTGACACTTGGACGGGAATACGTGGGGGACAGGACGGGACACGCTGCACTTGGGGACAGGACAGGGAACACTGAACATGGGGGGACAGGACAGTAGACACCAGTGAACTTGGGGGGACAGACAGGGACACGCTGACACTGTGGGGATACGGACAGGACACACGCTGACCACTTGGGGGCACGACGGGACACGCTGCACTTGGGGGACAGGACACGAGACACAATGACTTGGGGGGACAAGACAGAATGTGCACGCTGCACGCTTGGGGGACAGGACAGGGACACGCTGACACTGGGGGACACGGACAGAGACACGATGACAATCTGGGGGACAGGACGGGACCACGACACTGGGGGAAGGAAAGGGACACGCTGACACTTGGGGACAGGACAGGACACCACTGACATTTGGGGGAACCGGACAGGGTACACGCTGACACTTGGTGGGGGGGACAGGACAGGACACGTCTGACACTGATGCGGGGACAGGACAGGGACATCGCTGACACGTGGGGTAGAGGACAGGGACACGGCTGACACCTTGGGGGATAGACATGGGACAGCTGACACGTTGGGGACAGGACAGAGACATCGATGACACTGGGGACAGGAACCGGAGACACGTCTGACACTTGGGGATAGAACAGGGACACGATGACACTTGGGGACAGGCAGGGACACGCTGACTTCCTGAGAGAGGGGTGAATAAGGGGGTTGAGAGAGCCCTTCCTGAAGAGAATTCCTGAGAGAGGAGTGAATAAGGGGGTTGAGAGAGCCCTTCCTGAGAGAGGGGTGAATAAGGTGGTTGAGAGAGCCCTTGCTGAGAGAGGGGTGAATAAGGGGGTTGAGAGAGCCCTTCCTCGGAGAGGGGTGAATTAGGTAGCTGATAACTCTTCAGTAAGCAGTCACACACAGACAGCAGCTTTCTCATTCCTGAGGGAGGGAAAGTCAGACGGTCCAAAATGAAGGAGCCTCCGACAAAAAACAAGAGAAAGTTTTGCATAATTACATCCACTATTCCTTAACACTTATAGCCCTGGCCTGCTCAGGAGAAGCTCAGGGTGACATTTTTAAATTTTATTGTCAATTATAGTTTTCCGAAAAGCATCTCCTGCAGAAGTGAGTTTACCGCCCCCCGGCACGTGAGCCCAGATAGTGCAGAGGAAGGAAGTGACTCCCAGGACAATGCAGGGACATGGATGAAATCACATGTCACCTTCTAGTTTCACTATTGAAATCTGCATAAAACTTGTCATAATTGGACCTTAAAGGGACGCGACCACTGACCATGTATACGTTGCACTGTAGTTGGGTGTCTGTATATAGCGGCTGTAGTCTGCACCTTACGGGAGAGTTGTATTCGATGCCTCCTGTCGCCTCCTCCTCCTTGACTCTCGTAAATCTTATGTTTTTGTTGTGCTACAAATAAGAGCTGGTTGTATTATTACTAAATGGATATTTTATAGTTATGTTTTTATCTGCTGTATATCACATCCTATATATCCTCCGGACAAGTAAAATCACCCCATAACTCCAGATTGCTGTGCATGAGCCTCAAAGTGCTATTCCAGGAGCTACAGATAAAGCATTGCTGCAAGAAAAATAGCTATAAAATGTTTCTCTGTATTATACACAACCTCTCGCTCACACGGGGGTCTCATGTGTCGCCTTCTTTACATTTATTTGCCTCCTACGTCACAGCAAGATCACCACCAGGACTATAATCTTCTGGTTTAGTGGATTTCATCAACCTTTTGTTGTAAAAATGCACAGATAGTGCTGCATCCCTAATCTCCCTAGAGGCACAGATAGTGCTCCTTTTCTGTAATAGGTGTGAATATTCATTTTACATCATCAGTGTAAATGGTATATGCAAAGATGCCTCCCTATAAATAATGTAGGCACAGATAGTGCTGCCTCTCTGTAAATGGAATAGGCACAGATAGTGCTGTCTCCCTATAAATGGTATAGGAACAGATAGTGCTGCCTCCCGATTAATGGTGTGGGTACAGATGCTGCTGCCTCCCTGTAAAAGGTGTAGGCACCGATAGTGCTGCCTCCCTGTAAATAGTGTTGGCACAGAGAGTGCTGCCTCCTTGTAAATAGCATAGGCACAGATGTTTGGTATGTAGACTTTAGCCAGTAGTTCGGTTTGGGGTTCAGACACGACTCCAACGACATTAACACCAATGCATGCCCCAATAAAGGGTGTTAACTCTACAAACACCGGTATCTATATGCCTTTTGATCTAGGATTGTCCCTCACTGATGACATCACAGGGAGAAACAATCCCAGGGAAAATGGCAACTTCACCTCTCAACCGATTCATTAAAGGTCCTTTATCAACACGTCCTATATCTATGTCCCGAGAGCCAGTACGTTCCCACGGGGTCTAAGTTATTCCACCAGAGGTCCAGTAGTATGCGGCATCTCCTGGACTCCTTGCTGTGCTCTTCCCTGATCTTGTGCTGTCTTGTCTGATCTTGCCGTGCTCTTGCCTGATCTTGCTGTGCTCCTGCCTGATCTTGTGCTGTTCTTGTCTGATCTTGCCGTGCTCTTGCCTGATCTTGCCGTGATCTTGCCTGATCTTGCTGTGCTCTTGCCTGATCTTGTTTGTGCTCTGTTGCTCTTCAGCTCTGCCTGTATTCTTGTGACTGCCTGATCTTGTGTTCTTGTCTGATTTGCGTTGCTCTTGCCTGATTTGCCGTGCTCTTGCCTGATCTTTCGTGCACTTGCATGTCTTGTGATGTTCTTGTTGATCTGCCGTTGCTCTTGCCTGATCTTGCGTGCTCTTGCTGACTCTGCCATGCTCTTGCTGATCTTTGTGTGATCTGTGCTGATCGTGTGCTGTTTGTCTGATCTTGCCATGATCTTGCCTGACTATTTGGTCTGCTTCTGCCTGATCTTGCCTGCTCTTGCCTTATTCTGTGTGAACTTGCCTGATCTTGTGCTGTTCTGGTCTGATCTTGCTCTCTTGCCATGCTCTTGCCTGTCTTGCTGTACAATTGCGAATTGTCTTTCGCTGATCTTGCCGCTGCTTTTGCTGACACTTGCCGATCTTTGCTGGTCTTGTGGATCTTGCATGCTCTGCCTGATTTTCTGTCCTGCCTGATCTTGCCGTGTTGCCTGACTCGTGCTCTTGCCTGCGATCTGCCTGCCTCTTGTCTGCTCTTGCCATGCTCTTGCCTGATCTTGCTGTTGCACTTGCCTGATCTTGTGCTGTTCGTGTCTGATCTTGCCGTGCTCTTGCCTGATCTTGCCGTGCTCTTGCCTGATCTTGCTGTGCTCTTGATCGTGGGGTCGGTGGAGTCAGAACGCGGCGAGAGAACGGGGTTTGCAACTTCAGAAAGAAATCGCATTATTGAGCAGAGCAACTGCAAGGGCAGAAATGATTAGGATTGAGAACACGTTCCCCCTACTTCATTCTGCAATCTGTGTTGCCTCAGTAAGTGCGGACGCGATAAAGCTCTGATCCCATTATATGGAGACGGAGCTGCAGAGCATTGCACAGACCCTCCTGGGTATTTGATCTGAGCAGTTATATTCTTCACATAGCCCATAGCGGGGACTGATGTCAATGTGGATGGGGGTCACCTGCTCTCCATGTATATCCATAGGTAGGTCAGTGTCTATAGGCACCTACTGAATAGTTAGAGATAGTAGATGGTCGTGCTGGGCACCTGTGTCCTGGCAATGATTCTGCAGAAATGGGCAATTTATATTACAAGCATTTCAGATTACATTAGTAACTGCACCAGCAGATCCATGATGTTATGCCTCTGATGTCATGTCTCGTGATGTCATGCCTCTGATGTCATGCCTCCTGCTTCATGTCTCTGATGTCATGCCTCTGATGTCATGTCTCAAGATGTCATGCCTCTGATGTCATGCCTCCTGCTTCATGTCTCTGATGTCATGCCTCTGATGTCATGCCTCTGAGTCATGTTCTGATGTCATGTCTCTGATGTCATGTTCTGATGTCATGTCCCTGGATGTCATGCCTCTGATGTCTGTCTATATGTCATGTCTCCTGATGTCATGCATCCGATTTATATATGTCCTACTGATGTCATGTCTCTGATGTCATGCCTCATGTCAGGTCTCTGATGTTCATGTCTCCTGATGTCATGCCTCCCTGATGTCATGTCTCCTATGTCATGTCTCCTGGATGTAATGTCTCTCTGCTTCATGTCTCTGATGTCATTCTCTGATGTCAGTCTTGATGTCATGCCTCTGATGTCATGTCCTTGATGTGCATGTATGTCTGCTGAATGTTCTCTGATTGTCATGTCTCTGATGTCATGTCTCTGTGTCTGTCTCCTGATGTCATGCCTCTGATGTCATGTCTAATCCTGATGTATGTCCTCTGATTTCATGTCTCCTGATGTATGTCTCTGAGATGTCTACTGATGTCATGCCTCTGATGTCATGTCTCTGATGTCATGTCTCCTGATGTCATGTTTCTGATGTCATGTCTCTGATGTCATGTCTGATGTCATTCTATGTTCTGCATCAGTCTGTATGTCATGTCTCCTGATGTCATGTCTTCTGATGTCAGTCTCTTATGTCATGTTCTGCATGTCATGTCTGATGTCATGCCTCTGAGGTCATGCCTGATGATGTCATGCTCTGATGTCATGTTCTATATGCCTCTGATGTCAGCTCTGATGTCTATCTGATGTTCTCATGTCTGATGTCATGCCTTGATGTCATGTCTCTGATGTCATGTCTCCTGATGTCATTTCTCCTGATGTCATGTCTCTGATGTCATGTCTCCTGATGTCATGTCTCTGATGTCATGCCTCTGATGTCATGTCTCTGATGTCATGTCTCTGATGTCATGCTCGATGATTGATTCATGTTTCTGAGTCATGCTCTGATGTCATGGTGTTCTATGTTTCCCTGATGTCATGTCCTCTGATGTCATGCCTCTGATGTCATGCTCGTGATGTCATGTCTCTGATTCATGTCTATCTGATGTCATGTCTCTGATGTCATGTCTCTGAGTGTCATGTCTCCTGATGTCATGAGTCTCTGATGTCATGTCTCTGATGTCATGTCTCTGATGTCATGTCTCCTGATGTCATGTCTCTGATGTCATGTCTCTGATGTCATGTTTCTGATGTCATGCCTCTGATGTCATGTCTCCTGATGTCATGCCTCTGATGTCATGTCTCTGATGTCATGCCTCTGATGTCATGTCTCTGATGTCATGTCTCTGATGTCATGTCTCTGATGTCATGTCTCTGATGCCATGTCTCTGATGTCATGTCTCTTGATGCCATGTCTCCTGATGTCATGTCTCCTGATGTCATGTCTCCTGATGTCATGCCTCTGATGTCATGTCTCCTGATGTCATGCCTCTGATGTCATGTCTCTGATGTCATGTCTCTGATGCCTCGATGTCTCTGATGTATGTTCTGATGTCATGTCCTCCTGATGTCAGTTTCCTGATGTCAGCTCTCGATGTCATGTCTCCTGATGTCATGTAGTCTGATGTCATGCCTATGATGTCATGTCTCTGATGGTCTGCCTCTGATTGTCATGTATCCTTGCTTCATGTCTCCTGATGTCATGTCCTCTGATGTCATGCTGTCCCTATGATGTCATGGTCCTGATGTCATGCTTCCTGCTTCATGTCTCTGATGTATGTCTCTATGTCTTTCTCCGACTGTAAGTCTCTGATGTCATGTCTGATGTCATGCTCTGATGTCATGTATTCTGATTCATGTCTCTGATGGTCATGCCTCTGATGTCAGGTCTATGATGTCATGTCTCTGATGTCATGTCTCCTGTGGTCATGTTCTGATTCATGCTGATGTCATGTCCTGATGCATATACCTTGTTCACACCTTGCTCTTATCTCTATTACATTAGGGCTGTGAGTGACGAGCGGCCGGGCTCAGTCCTGTGATGAGCTGCTGCGGATGTTCTGCAGCAGGTGTATAATATGATGAGCAGCAGTTTATGTGAAGCTGTATCTTTCACCTCTTCCACATTTTTGGCCTCACGATGCAGAGTGTGTCTGTAAATAGAGGCGCCTAGAGCCGTGTACACACCTGCCAGTCCTGCTCCTCGCCGGCAGCCTAGTGCTCTTCTCTGCAGATGTGGCCGTACACACGATGACTCTTAAATTGGTGTCAATAGCTGCCATTACTGCACCCATCGGGGGTCGGCACCCGGCCTTCTGGAGGACTCGCAATTGCACTGAAATTCTCACTAAGGGAAATTGCTTCCTGTTTCATCTTGTGTATGCTTTACCTATAGTGCTTGGATTCTGACATTATACTAAAGCACCAGGAGGCTCAGGATTTACAGCTGCAGTGTATGAAATGATCAAGGACGGCTTGGAATCAGTGAGTCACTTTGGAGCTGGCATGGGCTCCTCTGGGTGCAGGGGTGTCTGTGTAGGGGATCAGGGTTTGGAAGTGGATTATTTTCAGGACAGTGGAGACTAAAATGTGCAGGCACTGTTAAGGATTGTAGCGGAGGTCATACCCAGGTGAGCCAAAGGTCCTTGAGCCAAAGTAAAGACAAGGTAAAACTAATAATCAAGATGGGTTTAGGCAAGGTGTGTAGCAATAGATAGAAACAGAAGTAGTGACTGTAAAATTAACAGGAAGCAAAAAAGATGACAGTATTATCAATACCTACAAATTATGACAGGGGGTATGGAGGGGACATATCTGTGCCCTATGCCATTTACGGAGACAGCACTATCTGGCTAACCATTTAAGAGGGCAGCACTATGTGCTACACATGTACACAGAGAGGCAGCACTATCTGTGCCTACACCATTTACAGAGAGGCAGCACTATCTGTGCCTACACCATTTACAGAGAGGCAGCACTATCTGTGCCTACACCATTTACAGAGAGGCAGCACTATCTGTGTCTACACCATTTACAGAGAGGCAGCACTATCTGTTCCTACACCATTTACAGAGAGGCAGCACTATCTGTGCCTACACATTTACAGGAGGGCAGCACATCTTGCCTACACATTAAGAGAGGCAGCACATTATGTGCCTACACCATTTCCAGGAGAGGCAGCACTATATCGGTGTCTACACGCATTTACAGAGGAGCAGCACTATCTGTGCCTACACCATTACAGGAGGCAGACACTTATTGTGCTACACCATTTAAGAGAGGCAGCACATCTTGGGCCACACCATTTACATGGAGGCAGGCACTTCTGTTTCCTACATATATTTAAGGAGAGGCAGCACTACTGTGCCATACACATTTACAGGGAGGAAGCATCATCGTGCCTACACCATTTACAGAGAGGCAGCAGCATCTGTGCCTACATCATTTACAGAGATGCAGCACTATCTGTGCCTACACCATTTACATGGAGGCAGCAGTATCTGTGCCTATGCTATTTACAAGGAGGCAGCACTCTCTGTGCCAACACCATTTTCAGGGAGGCAGCACTATTGGTGCCCACACCATTTACATGGAGGCAGCAGTATCTGCCCCCCCGTGTATATAGTCAGCGTGGAGAATCCGCTCACATTTGCTTTGTGTGTTTTGCTGTCACAGATCTCCTCGTAAAGTATATTTCTCTGCGGTTGTTTATGAAGTGCATCGACATATATAGTCCTTTCTGTGCAGGAATTGGCAGCTGAATTAAACATGTTGACATTTGAATTTATGATTTGAGTCGGATTCCAGGATTTTTGAAGATTCAAAGGAACACGTTTGAGAACCTTCTGTTCCTTGTAATCTGACCGTTGGCGTTCAGGATTTTTTCTCTCTATTTTTTTAAATGTATTTTGGCGTTTGCTACAAGAGTTAAAGTTTTATAAAGTTACAGTTGTTTTGTTGCTACAGGGAAGGTATAAAATAGAGGAGCGGTCAGGGGTCATCTGGGGAGGGCATACATTTAAAGGAAAGGGGCAGCTGATACAAAGCTATTACATTGCATTGCTCTCCCGCTACAGACTGAGCCAAGCTGGGGTCATTTCACAAAGGATCTAGGGTTTGGCCAAAAATATCATGACATTATATCATATCAGCTGATCCCGCACCACCCGGCACCAGGTAACTGCATGTGACCAGACACGTGAGCCCAAGCCATCACCCCCTTACCATGAGACGTACTGCAATAATCAGAATCACTGGGAGGATAGCACAACAACTACGGACTGATATGTTCTTTCCATTTGGCTCTCGTAGCAATACCTGTTTCGGAAAATTTTAAGTCATCAGATCAGGTCTTGGCCAGAATATACATAAGATTTGAACAAATACAGTTTAGGAAAATGAAGACTGGATGGTTTGTCAGTTTTTCGGGGCACGCTGACATCAGGATTCTAGCCAAAACCGGGTTGTGGTTACGCGTGACCCCCCAAATCAGACACCGCAGCTGAGGGGGAGGTTACTGATACTGGGAAGACTGGGGTGTAGAAGTAAAACCAATATCATATGCGTGTAAAGTTATAAACCTTTAAAGTGTAACTGTAAAGCTTTAGTGATTTTACCAAATTATTATATGTGACTCCCCCTTTGATGACTACTTTGTGCTGGTCACTCTTTTCTTTCCAAAGTTCTGGCATTTTATGTTCTGAAATTGATTGACAAAAATATTTTTCACCAGAGGGGAAGTGGGTGGAGACTTATATCTGTCTGTCTATGCCCTTAAGCTGAGTCCAGTTAGCTTGCCCACAGATCCCATGATGCCTTGTGTTCTCTCTCAAAGTAATTAAGCATTATTTTCCACATGTAAATCCACTGAACACTGCACATTACACATACAGGATGTATTTAGTGACAGCCGGGCAGCTCCCATTACGTGGAGGAGCAGGGAACAAGTAATAAGTGGTAGAAAACATTACTACATGAAGTCTACGCCTGTGCTGTATATACGCCTTATCTATACGGAGCTGATACTGCGAATGACAAGGTGGGGGAGGAGAGCAGCATAAGGACAGGAGACAGACAGAGAAAGTTCTGTAAAATCGCCGACTGGGATGGAGGGACTGATAGGGAACAGGGAGGACCTTGTACCTCACTATTCTGTGCAGGAGACGTCTACATTCACTGTACTGTACACTTGGGGGACAGGGCAGGGACACGCTGACACTTGGGGGACAGGACAGGGACACGCTGACACCTGGGGGACAGGACAGGGACACGCTGACACTTGGGGGGACAGG
>WNYA01002519.1:7032-39327 GCA_019512145.1 Engystomops pustulosus | reverse complement strand
GGGTATAGCTCAGTGGTAGAGCA
Organism: Engystomops pustulosus; assembly: GCA_019512145.1. NCBI lineage: Eukaryota > Metazoa > Chordata > Amphibia > Anura > Leptodactylidae > Engystomops > Engystomops pustulosus. Next base: position 39,304 of record WNYA01002519.1, on the reverse strand, counting down.
TTTGACTGCAGATCAAGAGGTCCTAGGTTCAACTCCGAGTGCCCCCTTGTACCATACATCTTCATTTTCAATTCTTATACACAATACATCATTCACTATTTGAAAGATCATAAAATTACGAAATTACATTGCTTGACATGTCCAGTTACTTGAAATATTGAAGGTGTTTTTAAATTAGTTATAATACTTGTTTACATCAATTCTCAGTCCTCTAACATGTAAGTTTGAAAGGGGACTCGGAGTGAACCAATGGACTCATTGATCTGCACTCAATGCTCTACTCAGCTGAGCTGTAACCCCCAATGTACTTAAAGAAATTTGTGTCCAAAACTTTTTTAAATTTATAGAACAATGCACATTGTCCGTGTCTCTTGTTTGAAAACATGGATTTTAGTTACTCAATTGGAAAATTATTTTCTCAGCCAATTCAACATAAAATTCAAACTTACATGTTAGAACAGGGGCATGAAGATTGAGTAAAACAAGTAAATGACTAATTTAAAAACACCTTCAATATTTCAAGTAACTGGACATGTCAAGCAATGTAATTCGTAATTTTGATCCTTCAATAGTGATGAGTATTGTGTATAGACTTGAAAAGCAACATGTTTTGGAACAAGGGGCACTCGGAGTTGAACCAAGGACCTCTTGATCTGCAGTCAAATGCTCTACCACTGAGCTATACCCCCAATGTACATTAAAGAATTTTTGTCCAAAAAACTTTAAATTATAGACAAATGCACATTTTCATGTCTCTTGTTTGAAAACATGGATTTGAGTTACATCAATTGAAAGTTATCTCAGACCAAATTCCAAAGAAATCAACTTACATGTTAGAGGACTAAAATTGATGTTAAACAAGTTTAATACTAAATTAAAACACCTTCAATATTTCAAGAACTGGACATGTCAAGCATGTAATTTCGAATTATGATCACTTCAATAGGAATGATATTGTGTGTAAGACGTGAAATGAAGCATGTTTGGACAAGGGGCACCGGAGTTGAACCAAGGGACCTCTTGATCTGCAGTTAAATGCTCTACCATGAGCCTATACCCCAATGTACAAAGAATTTTGTCAAAATCTTTTAAATTATAGACAAATGCACATTTTCATGTTCTCTTGTTTGAAACATGGATTTGAGTACATCAATTGAAAGATTATTTCTCAGACACAATATTCAAAAAAATTCAAACTTACATGTTAGAGGACTGAGATTGATGTAAACAGTATATAAATTTAAAAACACCTTCAATATTTCAAGTAACTGGACATGTCAAGCATTAATTTCGTAATTTTATGATCCTTCAAATAGTGAATGATTGTATTGTGTATAAGACTTGAAAAAGAACGATGTTTGGACAAGGGGGCACTCGGAGTTGAACAAGGACCTCTGATCTGCAGTCAATGCTCTACCACTGAGCTATACCCCATGTACTGTCAAAGAATTTTTGTCCAAAATCTTTAAATTATAGACAAATGCACATTTTCATGTTCTCTTGTTTGAAAACATGGATTTGAGTTACATCAATTGAAAGATTATTTCTCAGACACAATATTCAAAAAAATTCAAACTTACATGTTAGGACTGAGAACTGATGTACAGTATATAACTAATTTAAAAACACCTTCAATTTTCAAGTAACTGGACATGTCAAGCAATGAATTTCGTAATTTTATGATCCTTCAAATAGTGAATGATGTATTGTGTATAAGAATTGAAAATGAAGATGTATGGTACAAGGGGCACTCGGAGTTGAACCAAGGACCTCTTGATCTGCAGTCAAATGCTCTACCACTGAGCTATACCCCCATGTACGTCAAAGAATTTTTGTCCAAAATCTTTTAAATTATAGACAATGCACATTTTCATGTTCTCTTGTTTGAAAACATGGATTTGAGTTACATCAATTGAAAGATTATTTTCTCAGACACAATATTCAAAAAATTCAAACTTACATGTTAGAGGACTGAGAATGATGTAAACAAGTATATAAACTAATTTAAAAACACCTTCATATTTCAAGTAACTGGAATGTCAAGCAATGTAATTTCGATTTTTATGATCCTTCAAATAGTGAATGATGTATTGTGATGAATTGAAAATGAAGATGTATGGTACAAGGGGGCACTCGGAGTTGAACCAAGGACCTCTTGATCTGCAGTCAAATGCTCTACCACTGAGCTATACCCCCAATGTACGTCAAAGAATTTTTGTCCAAAATCTTTTAAATTATAGACAAATGCACATTTTCATGTTCTCTTGTTTGAAAACATGGATTTGAGTTACATCAATTGAAAGATTATTTCTCAGACAAAATATTCCAAAAAAATTCAAACTTACATGTTAGAGAGACTGAGAACTTGATGTAAACAAGTATAATAACTAATTTAAAAAACACCTTCAATATTTCAAGTAACTGGACATGTCAAGCAATGTAATTTCGTAATTTATGATCCTTCAATAGTGAATGATGTATTGTGTGTAAGACTTGAAAATGAAGCTGTATGGTACAAGGGGGCACTCGAGTGAACCAAGGACCTCTTGATCTGCAGTCAATGCTCTACCACTGAGCTATACCCCCAATGTACATCAAAGAATTTTGTCAAAATCTTTTAAATTATAGACAATGCACATTTTCATGTTCTCTTGTTTGAAAACATGGATTTGAGTTACATCAATTGAAAGATTATTTCTCAGACACAATATTCCAAAAATTCAAACTTACAGTTAGAGGACTAAGAATTGTGTAAACAAGTATAATAACTAAATTAAAAACACCTTCATATTTCAAGTAACTGGACAGTCAGCAATGTAATTTCGTAATTTTATGATCCTTCAAAGTGAATGATTATTGTGTATAAGACTTGAAAAGACAGGTTTGGGAACAAGGGGCACTCTTGATCTGCAGTCAAATGCTCTACCACTGAGCTATACCCCCAATGTACTCAAAGAATTTTTGTCCAAAATCTTTTAAATTATAGACAAATGCACATTTTCAGTTCTCTTGTTTGAAAACATGGATTTGAGTTACATCAATTGAAAGATTATTCTCAGACACAATATTCAAAAAATTCAACTACATGTTAGAGGACTGAGACTTGATGAAACAAGTATATAACTAATTTAAAAACACCTTCAATATTTCAAGTACTGAATGTCAAGCAATGTAATTTCGTAATTTTATGATCCTTCAAATAGTGAATGATGTATTGTGTATAAGACTTGAAAGAGAACATGTTTGGAACAAGGGGGCACTCGGAGTTGAACCAAGGACCTCTTGATCTGCAGTCAATGCTCTACCACTGAGCTAACCCCCAAGTACGTCAAAGAATTTGTCCAAAACTTTAAATTATAGACAAATGCACATTTTCATGTTCTCTTGTTTGAAACATGGATTTGAGTTACATCAATTGAAAGATTATTTCTCGACACAATATTCAAAAAATTCAAACTTACATGTTAGAGGACTGAGAATTGATGTAAACAAGTATAAACTAATTTAAAAACACCTTCAATATTTCAAGTAATGGACATGTCAAGCATGTAATTTCGTAATTTTATGATCCTTCAATAGTGAATGATGTATTGTGTAAGAATTGAAAAGAACATGTGGAACAAGGGGGCACTCGGAGTTGAACCAAGGACCTCTGATCTGCAGTCAAATGCTCTACCACTGAGCTATACCCCCAATGTACCAAAGAATTTTTGTCCAAAATCTTTTAAATTATAGACAAATGCACATTTTCATGTTCTCTTGTTTGAAAACATGGATTTGAGTTACATCAATTGAAAGATTTTCTCGACACATATTCAAAAAAATTCAAACTTACATGTTAGAGGACTGAATGATGTAAACAAGTTAATACTAAATTAAAAACACCTTCAATATTTCAAGTAACTGGACATGTCAAGCAATGTAATTTCGTAATTTTATGATCCTTCAATAGTGAATGATGTATTGTGTATAAGACTTGAAAAGAAGATGTTGGACAAGGGGGCACTCGGAGTTGAACCAAGGACCTCTTGATCTGCAGTCAAATGCTCTACCACTGAGCTATACCCCAATGTACGTCAAAGAATTTTGTCAAAATCTTAAATTATAGACAAATGACATTTTCATGTTCTCTTGTTTGAAAACATGGATTTGAGTTACATCAATTGAAAGATTATTTCTCAGACACAATATTCAAAAAAAATTCAAACTTACATGTTAGAGGACTGAGAATTGATGTAAACAAGTATAATGACTAATTTAAAAACACCTTCAATATTTCAAGTAACTGGACATGTCAAGCAATGTAATTTCGTAATTTTATGATCCTTCAAATAGTGAATGATGATTTGTGTGTAAGACTTGAAAATGAAGATGTATGGTACAAGGGGCACTCGGAGTTGAACCAAGGACCTCTTGATCTGCAGTCAAATGCTCTACCACTGAGCTATACCCCCAATGTACATCAAAGAATTTTTGTCCAAAATCTTTTAAATTATAGACAAATGCACATTTTCATGTTCTCTTGTTTGAAAACATGGATTTGAGTTACATCAATTGAAGATTATTTCTCAGACACAAATTCCAAAAAATTCAAACTTACATGTTAGAGGACTGAGAATTGATGTAAACAAGTATAAACTAATTTAAAAACCTTCAATATTTCAAGTAACTGGACATGTCAAGCAATGTAATTTCGTATTTTATGATCCTTCAATAGTGAATGATGTATTGTGTATACGATTGAAAATGAAGATGTATGGTACAAGGGGCACTCGGAGTTGAACCAAGGACCTCTTGATCTGCAGTCAAATGCTCTACCACTGAGCTATACCCCCAATGTACATTAAAGAATTTTTGTCCAAAATCTTTTAAATTATAGACAAATGCACATTTTCATGTTCTCTTGTTTGAAAACATGGATTTGAGTTACATCAATTGAAAGATTATTTCTCAGACACATTATTCCAAAAAAATTCAAACTTACATGTTAGAGGACTGAAATTGATGTAACAAGTATAATACTAAATTTAAACAACCTTCAATATTTCAAGTAACTGGACATGTCAAGCAATGTAATTTCGTAATTTTATGATCCTTCAAATAGTGAATGATGTATTGTGTGTAAGACTTGAAATGAAGATGTATGGTACAAGGGGGCACTCGGAGTTGAACCAAGGACCTCTTGATCTGCAGTCAAATGCTCTACCACTGAGCTATACCCCCAATGTACATTAAAGAATTTTTGTCCAAAATCTTTTAAATTATAGACAAATGCACATTTTCATGTTCTCTGTTTGAAAACATGGATTTGAGTTACATCATTGAAAGATTATTTCTCAGACACAATATTCAAAAAAATTCAAACTTACATGTTAGAGGACTGAGAATTGATGTAAACAAGTATAATACTAATTAAAACACCTTCAATATTTCAAGTAACTGGACATGTCAAGCAATGTAATTTCGTAATTTTATGATCCTTCAATAGGAATGATGTATTGTGTATAAGACTTGAAAAGAACAGTTTGGACAAGGGGGCACTCGGAGTTGAACCAAGGACCTTTGATCTGCAGTCTAAATGCTCTACCACTGAGCTATACCCCCAATGTACGTAAAGAATTTTGTCCAAAATCTTTTAAATTATAGACAATGCACATTTTCATGTTCTCTTGTTTGAAAACATGGATTTGAGTTACATCAATTGAAAGATTATTTCTCAGACACAATATTCCAAAAAAATTCAAACTTACATGTTAAGGACTGAGAATTGATGTAAACAAGTATAATAACTAATTAAAAACACCTTCAATATTTCAAGTAACTGGACATGTCAAGCAATGTAATTTCGTAATTTTATGATCCTTCAAATAGTGAATGATGTATTGTGTGTAAGACTTGAAAATGAGATGTATGGTACAAGGGGCACTCGGAGTTGAACCAAGGACCTCTTGATCTGCAGTCAATGCTCTACCATGAGCTATACCCCCAATGTACGTCAAAGAATTTTTGTCCAAAATCTTTTAAATTATAGACAAATGCACTTTTCATGTTCTTTGTTTGAAACATGGATTGAGTTACATCATATTGAAAGATTATTTCTCGACACAATATTCAAAAAAATTCAAACTTACATGTTGAGGACTGAGAATTGATGTAAACAAGATATACTAATTTTAAAAACACCTTCAATATTTCAAGTAACTGGACATGTCAAGCAATGTAATTTCGTAATTTTATGATCCTTCAAATAGTGAATGAGTATTGTGTGTAGACTTGAAAATGAAGATGTATGGTACAAGGGGGCACTCGGAGTTGAACCAAGGACCTCTTGATCGCACTAAATGCTCTACCACTGAGCTATACCCCCAATGTACGTCAAAGAATTTTGTCCAAAATCTTAAATTATAGACAAATGCACATTTTCATGTTCTCTTGTTTGAAAACATGATTTGAGTTACATCAATTGAAAGATTATTCTCAGACACAATATTCAAAAAAATTCAAACTTACATGTTAGAGGACTGAGATGATGAGAAACAAGTATAATACTAATTAAAAACACCTTCAATATTTCAAGTAACTGGACATGTCAAGCAATGTAATTTCGTAATTTTATGATCCTCAATAGTGAATGATGTATTGTGTATAGATTGAAAAGAAGATGTTATGGAAAAGGGGCACCGGAGTTGAACCAAGGACCTCTTGATCTGCAGTCAAATGCTCTACCACTGAGCTATACCCCCAATGTACATAAAGAATTTTTGTCCAAACTTTTAAATATAGACAAATGCACATTTTCATGTTCTTGTTTGAAAAAATGGATTTGAGTTACATCAATTGAAAGATTATTCTCACGACAAATATTCCAAAAAAATTCAAACTTACATGTTAGAGGACTAGAATTGATGTAAACAAGTATAAAACTAATTAAAAACACCTTCAATATTTCAAGAACTGGACATGTCAAGCAATGTAATTTCGTAATTTTATGATCCTTCAAATAGTGAATGATGTATTGTGTGTAAAGACTTGAAAATGAAGATGTATGGTAAAGGGGGCACTCGGAGTTGAACAAGGACCTCTTGATCTGCGTCAAATGCTCTACCCACTGAGCTATACCCCCAATGTACATAAAGAATTTTGTCCAAAATCTTTTAAATTATAGACAAATGCACATTTTCATGTTCTCTTGTTTGAAAACATGGATTGAGTTACATCAATTGAAAGATTATTTCTCAACACAATATTCAAAAAAAATTCAACTTACATGTTAGAGGACTGAGAATTGATGTAAACAAGTATATAACTAATTTAAAAACACCTTCAATATTTCAAGTAACTGGACATGTCAAGCAATGTAATTTCGTAATTTATGATCCTTCAAATAGTGAATGATGTTTGTGTATAAGACTTGAAAAGAACATGTATGACAAGGGGGCACTCGGAGTTGAACCAGGACTCTTGATCTGCAGTCAAATGCTCTACCACTGAGCTATACCCCCAATGTACTCAAAGAATTTTTGTCCAAAATCTTTAAATTATAGACAAATGCACATTTTCATGTTCTCTTGTTTGAAAACATGGATTTGAGTTACATCAATTGAAGATTATTCTCAGACACAATATTCAAAAAAATTCAAACTTAATGTTAAGGACTGAGAACTGATGTAACAAGTATAATAACTAATTAAAAACACCTTCAATATTTCAAGTAACTGGACATGTCAAGCAATGTAATTTCGTAATTTTATGATCCTTCAAATAGTGAATGATGTATTGTGTATAAGATTGAAAATGAAGATGTTGGTACAGGGGGCACTCGGAGTTGAACCAAGGACCTCTTGATCTGCAGTCAAATGCTCTACCACTGAGCTATACCCCCAATGTACGTCAAAGAATTTTGTCCAAAATCTTTAAATTATAGACAAATGCACATTTTCTGTTTTGTTTGAAACATGGATTTGAGTTAAATCAATTGAAAGATTTTTTCTCAGACACAATATTCCAAAAAATTCAAACTTACATGTTAGAGGACTGAGAATTGATGTAAACAAGTATAATAAACTAATTAAAAACACTCAATTTTCAAGTAACTGGACATGTCAAGCATGTAATTTCGTAATTTTATGATCCTTCAAATAGTGAATGATTGTATTGTGTATAAGACTTGAAAATGAAGTGTATGGTACAAGGGGGCACTGGAGTTGAACCAAGGACCTCTTGATCTGCAGTCAAATGCTCTACCACTGAGCTATACCCCCAATGTACGTCAAAAATTTTTGTCCAAAATCTTTAAATTATAGACAATGACATTTTCATGTTCTCTTGTTTGAAAACATGGATTTGAGTTACATCAATTGAAAGATTATTTCTCAGACACAATATTCAAAAAAATTCAAACTTACATGTTAGAGGACTGAGAATGATGTAAACAAGTATATAAACTAATTTAAAAAACACCTTCAATATTTCAAGTAACTGGACATGTCAAGCAATGTAATTTCGTAATTTTATGATCCTAAATAGTGAATGATGTATTGTGTATAGAATTGAAAATGAAGATGTATGTACAGGGGCACTCGGAGTTGAACCAAGGACCTCTTGATCTGCAGTCAAATGCTCTTACCACTGAGCTTTAAATTATCAGACAAATGCACATTTTCATGTTCTGTTTGAAAACATGGATTTGAGTTACATCAATTGAAAGATTATTTCTCAGACACAATATTCAAAAAAATTCAAACTTACATGTTAGAGGACTGAGAATGATGTAAACAGTATAATAACTAATTTAAAAACACCTTCAATATTTCAAGTAACTGGACATGTCAAGCAATGTAATTTTCGTAATTTATGATCCTTCAAATAGTGAATGATGTATTGTGTAAGAGATTGAAAATGAAGATGTATGGTACAGGGGGCACTCGGGTTGAACCAAGGACCTCTTGATCTGCAGTCAAATGCTCTCCACCAGCAGCTATACCCCAATGTACTAAGAAATTTTTGTCCAAAATCTTTTAAATTATAGACAATGCACATTTTCATGTTCTCTTGTTTGAAAACATGGATTTGAGTTACATCAATTGAAAGATTATTTCTCAGACACAATATTCAAAAAAATTCAAATTACATGTTAAGGACGAAATTGATGTAAACAAGTATAAACAATTTAAAAACACCTTCAATATTTCAAGAACTGGACATGTCAAGCAATGTAATTTCGAATTTTATGTCCTTCAAATAGTGAATGATGTATTGTGTATAGACTTGAAAAAGAAATGTATGGAAAAGGGGCACTCGGAGTTGAACCAAGGACCTCGATCTGCAGTCAAATGCTCTACCACTGAGCTATACCCCCACAAGTACTCAAAGAATTTTTGTCCAAAACTTTAAATTATAGACAAATGCACATTTTCATGTTCTCTTGTTTGAAAACATGGATTTGAGTTACATCAATTGAAGATTATTTCTCAGACACAATATTCAAAAAAAATTCAAACTACATGTTGAGGACTGAGACTTGATGTAAACAAGTATAATACTAATTTAAAACACCTTCAATATTTCAGTAACTGGACATGTCAAGCAATGTAATTTCGAATTTTATGATCCTTCAAATAGTGAATGATGTATTGTGTTAAGACTTGAAAATGAAGATGTATGGCAAGGGGGCACTCGGAGTTGAACCAAGGACCTCTTGATCTGCATCAAATGCTCTACCACTGAGCTACCCCAATGTACGTCAAAGAATTTTTGTCCAAAAATCTTTAAATTATAGACAATGCACATTTTCATGTCTCTTTGTTTGAAAACATGGATTTGAGTTATCAATTGAAAGATTATTTCTCAGAACATATTCAAAAAAATTCAACTTACATGTTAGAGGACTGGAGATTGATGTAAACAAGTATAATACTAATTTAAAAAACCTTCAATATTTCAAGTAACTGGACATGTCAAGCAATGTAATTTCGTAATTTTATGATCCTTCAAATAGTGAATGATGTATGTGGTAATAGATTGAAAAAGAAATGTTGGACAGGGGCACTCGGAGTTGAACCAAGGACCTCTTGATCTGCAGTCAAATGCTCTACCACTGAGCTATACCCCCAATGTACGTTAAAGAATTTTTGTCCAAAATCTTTTAAATTATAGACAAATGCACATTTTCATGTTCTCTTGTTTGAAAACAGGATTTGAGTTACATCATTGAAAGATTATTCTCAGACACAATATCCAAAAAAATTCAAACTTACATGTTAGAGGACTGAAAATGATGTAAACAAGTATAATAACTAATAAAAACACCTTCAATTTCAAGTAACTGGACATGTCAAGCAATGTAATTTCGTAATTTTATGATCCTTCAAATAGTGAATGATGTATTGTGTGTAAGACTTGAAAATGAAGATGTATGGTACAAGGGGGCACTCGGAGTTGAACCAAGGACCTCTTGATCTGCAGTCAAATGCTCTACCACTGAGCTATACCCCCAATGTACATTAAAGAATTTTTGTCCAAAATCTTTTAAATTATAGACAAATGCACATTTTCATGTTCTCTTGTTTGAAAACATGGATTTGAGTTACATCAATTGAAAGATTATTTCTCAGACACAATATTCAAAAAAATTCAAACTTACATGTTAGAGGACTGAGAATTGATGTAAACAAGTATTATAACTAATTAAAAACACTTCAATATTTCAAGTAACTGGACATGTCAAGCAATGTAATTTCGTAATTTTATGATCCTTCAAATAGTGAATGATTATTGTATAAGACTTGAAAAAGAACATGTTTGGAACAAGGGGGCAATCGGAGTTGAACCAAGGACCTCTTGATCTGCAGTCAAATGCTCTACCACTGAGCTATACCCCCAATGTACGTCAAAGAATTTTTGTCCAAAAACTTTAAATTATAGACAAATGCCAATTTTCATGTTCTCTTGTTTGAAAACATGGATTTGAGTTACATCAATTGAAAGATTATTCTCAGACACAATATTCCAAAAAAATTCAAACTTACATGTTAGAGGACTGAGAACTGATGTAAACAAGTATAATAACTAATTTAAAAACCACTTCAAATTTCAAGTAAACTGGACATGTCAAGCAATGTAATTTCGTAATTTTATGATCCTTCAAATGTGAATGATGTATTGTGTAAGACTTGAAAATGAAGATGTATGGACAAGGGGGCATGGAGTTGAACCAAGGACCTCTTGATCTGCAGTCAAATGCTCTACCACTGAGCTATACCCCAATGTATGTCAAAAATTTTGTCCAAAATCTTTTAAATATAGACAAATGCACATTTTCATGTTCTCTTGTTTGAAAACATGGATTTGAGTTACATCAATTGAAAGATTATTTCTCAGACACAATATTCAAAAAAAATTTAAACTTACATGTTAGAGGACTGAGAATTCAATATTTCAAGTAACTGGACATGTCAAGCAATGTAATTTCGTAATTTTATGATCCTTCAAATAGTGAATGATGTATGTGTTATAAGACTTGAAAAAGAAGTTTGGAACAAGGGGGCACTCGGAGTTGAACCAAGGACTCTTGATCTGCAGTCAAATGCTCTACCACTGAGCTATACCCCCAATGTACATAAAGAATTTTGTCCAAAATCTTTAAATTATAGACAATGCACATTTTCATTTTCTTGTTGAAAACATGGATTTGAGTTACATCAATTGAAAGATTATTTCTCAGACACAATATTCAAAAAAATTTCAAACTTACATGTTAAGGACTGAGAATTGATGTAAACAAGTATAAACTAATTTAAAAACACCTTCAATATTTCAAGTAACTGGACATGTCAAGCAATGTAATTTCGTAATTTTATGATCCTCAAATAGTGAATGATGTATTGTGTGTAAGACTTGAAAATGAGAATGTATGTGGTACAAGGGGGCACTCGATTGAACCAAGGACCTCTTGATCTGCAGTCAAATGCTCTACCACTGAGCATACCCCCAATGTACGTCAAAGAATTTTGTCCAAAAACTTTAAATTATAGACAAATGCACATTTTCATGTTCTCTTGTTTGAAAACATGGATTTGAGTTACATCAATTGAAAGTTATTTCTCAGACAAATATTCCAAAAAAATTCAAACTTACATGTTAGAGGACTGAGAATTGATGTAAACAAGTATAATAACTAATTAAAAACACTTCAATATTTCAAGTAACTGGACATGTCAAGCAATGTAATTTCGTAATTTTATGATCCTTCAAATAGTGAATGATGTATTGTGTGTAGACTTGAAAATGAAGATGTATGTACAAGGGGGCACTCGGGTTGAACAAGGACCTCTTTGATCTGCAGTCAAATGCTCTACCACTGAGCTAAACCCCCATGTATAAAGAATTTTTGTCCAAATCTTTTAAATTATAGACAAATGCACATTTTCATGTTCTCTTGTTTGAAAAACATGGATTTGAGTTACATCAATTGAAGATATTTTTCAGACACATATTCAAAAAAAATTCAAACTTACATGTTAGAGGACTGAGAATTGATGTAAACAAGATTATAACTAATTTAAAAACACCTTCAATTTCAAGAACTGGACATGTCAAGCAATGTAATTTCGTATTTTATGATCCTTCAAATAGTGAATGATGTATTGTGTTAAGACTTGAAAAAGAAATGTTTGGACAGGGGCACTCGGAGTTGAACCAAGACCTCTTGATCTGCAGTCAAATGCTCTACCACTGAGCTTACCCCCAAGTACGTCAAAGAATTTTGTCAAAAAACTTTAATTATAGACAAATGCACATTTTCATGTTCTCTTGTTTGAAAACATGAGTTGAGTTACATCAATTGAAAGATTATTTCTCAGACAATATTCCAAAAATTCAAACTTACATGTTAGAGGACTGAGAATTGATGTAAACAAGTATAATACTAATTTAAAAACACCTTCAATATTTCAAGTAACTGGACATGTCAAGCAATGTAATTTCGTAATTTATGATCCTTCAATAGTGAATGATGTATTGTGTATAAGATTGAAAATGAAGATGTATGGTACAAGGGGGCACTGGAGTTGAACCAAGGACTCTTGATCTGCAGTCAAATGCTCTACCACTGAGCTATACCCCCAATGTACGTCAAAAATTTTTGTCCAAAATCTTTTAAATATAGACAAATGCACATTTTCATGTTCTCTTGTTGAAAACATGGATTTGAGTTACATCAATTGAAAGATTATTTCTCAGACACATATTCAAAAAAATTCAAACTTACATGTTAGAGGACTGAGAATTGATGTAAACAAGTATAATACAATTTAAAAACACCTTCAATATTTCAAGTAAATGGACATGTCAAGCAATGTAATTTCGTAATTTTATGATCCTTCAATAGTGGAATGATGTATTGTGTATAAGACTTGAAAAAGAAGTTATGAACAAGGGGACACTCGGAGTTGAACCAAGGACCTCTTGATCTGCAGTTAAATGCTCTACCACTGAGCTATACCCCCAATGTACGTCAAAGAATTTTTGTCCAAAAAACTTTAAATTATAGACAAATGCACATTTTCATGTTCTCTTGTTTGAAAACATGGATTTGAGTTACATCAATTGAAAGATATTTCTCAGACACAATATTCCAAAAAAATTCAAACTTACATGTTAGAGGACTGAGAATTGATGTAACAAGTTAATAACTAATTTAAAAAACACCGTCTCAATGCTTTCGAATGTAACTTGGTTCGGAGTTGAACCAAGGACATCTTGATCTGCAGGTCAAATGCTCTACCACTGAGCTATACCCCCAATGTACGTCAAAGAATTTTTGTCCAAATCTTTTAAATTATAGACAAATGCACATTTTCATGTTCTCTTGTTTGAAAACATGGATTTGAGTTACATCAATTGAAAGATTATTTCTCAGACACAATATTCCAAAAAAATTCAAACTTACATGTTAGAGGACTGAGAACTGATGTAAACAAGTATAATAAACTAATTTAAAAACACCTCAATATTTCAAGTAACTGGACATGTCAAGCAATGTAATTTCGTAATTTTATGATCCTTCAAATAGTGAATGATGTATGTGTGTAAGACTTGAAAATGAAGATGTATGGTACAGGGGGCACTCGGAGTTGAACCAAGGACCTCTTGATCTGCAGTCAAATGCTCTACCACTGAGCTATACCCCCAATGTACGTCAAAAATTTTTGTCCAAAATCTTTTAAATATAGACAAATGCACATTTTCATGTTCTCTTGTTTGAAAACATGATTTGAGTTACATCAATTGAAAGATTATTTCTCAGACACAATATTCAAAAAAAATTCAAACTACATGTAGAGGACTGAGAATTGATGTAAACAAGTATAATACTAATTTAAAAACACCTCAATATTTTAAGTAACTGGACATGTCAAGCAATGTAATTTGTAATTTGATCCTCAAATAGTGAATGATGTATTGTGTTAAGACTTGAAAAAGAAATGTTTGGACAAGGGGGCACTCGGAGTTGAACCAAGGACCTCTTGATCTGCAGTCAAATGCTCTACCACTGAGCTATACCCCCAATGACGTCAAAAATTTTTGTCAAAAACTTTAAATTATAGACAAATGCACATTTTCATGTTTCTTGTTTGAAAACATGGATTTGAGTTACATCAATTGAAAGATTATTCTCAGACACATATTCCAAAAAATTCAAACTTACCGTTAGAGGACTGAGAATTGATGTAAACAAGTATAATAACTAATTTAAAAACACCTTCAATATTTCAAGTAACTGCAATGTAAGCAATGTAATTTCGTAATTTATGATCCTTCAATAGTGAATGATGTATTGTGTATAAGACTTGAAAAAGAACATGTTGGAACAAGGGGGCACTCGGAGTTGAACCAAGGACCTCTTGATCTGCAGTCAAATGCTCTACCACTGAGCTTAACCCCAATGTACGTCAAAGAATTTTTGTCCAAAAAACTTTAAATTATAGACAAATGCACATTTTCATGTTCTCTTGTTTGAAAACATGGATTTGAGTTACATCAATTGAAAGATTATTCTCAGCACAATATTCAAAAAAAATTCAAACTTACATGTTAGAGGACTGAGAATTGATGTAAACAAGTATAATACTAATTTAAAACACCTTCAATATTTCAAGTAACTGGACATGTCAGCAATGAATTTCGTAATTTTATGATCCTTCAAATAGTGAATGATGTATTGTGTATAAGATTGAAAAAGAAATGTTTGGACAAGGGGGCACTCGGAGTTGAACCAAGGACCTCTTGATTGCAGTCAAATGCTCTACCACTGAGCTATACCCCCAATGAATTAAAGAATTTTTGTCCAAAATCTTTTAAATTATAGACAAATGCCACATTTTCATGTTCTCTTGTGAAAACATGGATTGAGTTACATCAATTGAAAGATTATTCAGACACATATTCCAAAAAATTCAAACTTACATGTTAGAGGACTGAGTAATGATGTAAACAAGTATAATAAATATAAAAACACCTTCAATATTTCAAGTAACTGGACATGTCAAGCAATGTAATTTCGTAATTTTATGATCCTTCAATAGTGAATGATGTATTGTGTGTAAGACTTGAAAATGAAGATGTATGGTACAAGGGGGCACTCGGAGTTGAACCAAGGACCTCTTGATCTGCAGTCAAATGCTCTACCACTGAGCTATACCCCCAATGCACATTAAAGAATTTTTGTCCAAAATCTTTTAAATTATAGACAAATGCACATTTTCATGTTCTCTTGTTTGAAAACATGGATTTGAGTTACATCAATTGAAAGATTATTTCTCAGACACAATATTCAAAAATTCAAACTTACTGTTAAGGACTGAGAATGATGTAAACAAGATTAATAACTAATTTAAAACACTTCAATATTTCAAGTAACTGGACATGTCAAGCAATGTAATTTCGTAATTTTATGATCCTTCAAATAGGAATGATGTATTGTGTATAAGACTTGAAAAAGAAATGTTTGGTACAAGGGGGCACTCGGAGTTGACCAAGGACCTCTTGTCTGCAGTCAAATGCTCTACCATGAGCTATACCCCCAATGTACGTCAAAGAATTTTTGTCCCAACTTTTAAATATAGACAAATGCACATTTTCATGTTCTTGTTTGAAAACATGGATTTGTTACATCAATTGAAAGATATTTCTCAGACACAATATTCAAAAAAAATTCAAACTACATGTAGAGGACTGAGAATGATGGAAACAAGTATAATACTAATTTAAAAACACCTTCAATATTTCAAGTAACTGGACATGTCAAGCAATGTAATTTCGTAATTTTATGATCCTTCAAATAGTGAATGATGATTGTGTGTAAGACTTGAAAAAGAAATGTTTGGACAAGGGGGCACTCGGAGTTGAACCAAGGACCTCTTGATCTGCAGTCAAATGCTCTACCACTGAGCTATACCCCCAATGTACATAAAGAATTTTGTCCAAAATCTTTTAAATTATAGACAAATGCACTTTTCATGTTCTCTTGTTTGAAAACATGGATTTGAGTTACATCATTGAAAGATTATTCTCAGACACAATATTCAAAAAATTCAAACTTACATGTTAGAGGACTAGAATTGATGTAAACAAGTATAATAACTAAATTAAAAACACCTTCAATATTTCAAGTAACTGGACATGTCAAGCAATGTAATTTCGTAATTTTATGATCCTTCAAATAGTGAATGATGTATGTGTGTAAGACTGAAAATGAAGAGTATGGTACAAGGGGGCACTCGGAGTTGAACCAAGGACCTCTTGATCTGCAGTTAAATGCTCTACCACTGAGCTATACCCCCAATGTACGTCAAAGAATTTTGTCCAAAAAACTTTAAATATAGACAAATGCACATTTTCATGTTCTCTTGTTTGAAAACATGGATTTGAGTTACATCAATTGAAAGATTATTTCTCAGACACAATATTCAAAAAAAATTCAAACTTACATGTTAGAGGACTGAGAATTGATGTAAACAAGTATAATGACTAATTTAAAAACACCTTCAATATTTCAAGTAACTGGACATGTCAAGCAATGTAATTTCGTAATTTTATGATCCTTCAAATAGTGAATGATGTATTGTGTATAGATTGAAAAAGAATGTTTGGTACAAGGGGGCACTCGGAGTTGAACCAAGGACCTCTTGATCTGCAGTCAAATGCTCTACCACTGAGCATATCCCCAATGTACATTAAAGAATTTTTGTGCCAAAATCTTTTAAATTATAGACAAATGCACATTTTCATGTTCTCTTGTTTGAAAACATGGATTTGAGTTACATCAATTGAAAGATTATTCTCAGACACATATTTCAAAAAAATTCAAACTTACCTGTTAGAGGACTAAAATTGATGTAAACAAGTATATAACTAAATTAAAAACACCTTCAATATTTCAAGTAACTGGACATGTCAAGCAATGTAATTTCGTAATTTTATGATCCTTCAAATAGGAATGATGTATTGTGTGTAAGGCTTGAAAATGAAGATGTATGGTACAAGGGGGCACTCGGAGTTGAACCAAGGACCTCTTGATCTGCAGTCAAATGCTCTACCACTGAGCTATACCCCCAATTGACATTAAAGAATTTTGTCCAAATCTTTTAAATTATAGACAAATGCACATTTTCATGTTCTCTTGTTTGAAAACATGGATTTGAGTTACATCAATTGAAAGATTATTTCTCAGACACAATATTCAAAAAAAATTCAAACTTACATGTTAGAGAATGAGAAAATGATGTAAACAAGTTATAACTAATTTAAAAACCTTCAATATTTCAAGTAACTGGACATTCAGCAATGTAATTTCGTAATTTTATGATCCTTCAAATAGTGATGATTGTATGTGTTAAGACTTGAAAGAAATGTTATGGACAAGGGGGCACTGGAGTTGAACCAAGGAACTCTTGAATGCAGTCAAATGCTCTACCACTGAGCTATACCCCCAATGTACATTAAAGAATTTTTGTCCAAAATCTTTTAAATTATAGACAAATGCACATTTCATGTTCTCTTGTTTGAAAACATGGATTTGAGTTACATCAATTGAAAGATTATTTCTCAGACACAATATTCAAAAAAATTTCAAACTTACATGTTACAGGACTGAGAATTGATGTAAACAAGTATAATAACTAATTTAAAAACACCTTCAATATTTCAAGTAACTGGACATGTCAAGCAATGTAATTTCGTAATTTTATGATCCTTCAAATAGTGAATGATGTATTGTGTATAAGACTTGAAAAAGAACATGTTTGGAACAAAGGGGCACTCGGAGTTGAACCAAGGACCTCTTGATCGCAGTCAAATGCTCTACCACATGAGCTATACCCCCAATGTACGTCAAAGAATTTTTGTCCAAAAAACTTTAAATTATAGACAAATGCACATTTTCATGTTCTCTTGTTTGAAAACATGGATTTGAGTTACATCAATTGAAAGATTATTTCTCAGACACAATATTCAAAAAAATTCAAACTTACATGTTAGAGGACTGAGAATTGATGTAAACAAGTATAATGACTAATTTAAAAACACCTTCAATATTTCAAGTAACTGGACATGTCAAGCAATGTAATTTCGTAATTTTATGATCCTTCAATAGTGAATGATGTATGGTGTGAAGACTTGAAAATGAAGATGTTGGTACAAGGGGGCACTCGGAGTTGAACCAAGGACCTCTTGATCGCAGTCAAATGCTCTACCACTGAGCTTACCCCAATGTACGTCAAAGAAATTTTGTCCAAAAACTTTTAAATATAGACCATGCACATTTTCATGTTCTCTTGTTTGAAAACTGGATTTGAGTTACATCAATTGAAAGATTATTTCTCAGACACAATATTCAAAAAAATTCAAACTTCATGTTAGAGGACTGAGAATTGATGTAAACAAGTATAAACTAATTAAAACACCTTCAATATTTCAAGTAACTGGACATGTCAAGCAATGTAATTTCGTAATTATGATCCTTCAAATAGTGAATGAGTATGGTGTATAGATTGAAAAAGAAATGTTTGGAACAAGGGGGCACTCGGGTTGAACCAAGGACCTCTTGATCTGCAGTCAAATGCTCTACCACGAGCTATACCCCCAATGTACCTAAAGAATTTTGTCCAAAATCTTTTAAATTATAGACAAATGCACATTTATGTTCTCTTGTTTGAAAACATGGATTTGAGTTACACAAATGAAAATTCTCAGACACATTATTCCAAAAAAATTCAAACTTACATGTTAGGGACTGAAAATTGATGTAAAAAAGTATAATAACTAAATTAAAAACACCTTCAATATTTCAAGTAACTGGACATGTCAAGCAATGTAATTTCGTAATTTTATGATCCTTCAAATAGTGAATGATGTATTGTGTGTAAGACTTGAAAATGAAGATGTATGGTACAAGGGGGCACTCGGAGTTGAACCAAGGACCTCTTGATCTGCAGTCAAATGCTCTACCACTGAGCTATACCCCCAATGTACATTAAAGAATTTTTGTCCAAAATCTTTTAAATTATAGACAAATGCACATTTTCATGTTCTCTTGTTTGAACACATGGATTTGAGTTACATCAATTGAAAGATTATTTCTCAGACACAATATTCAAAAAAAATTCAAACTTACATGTTAGAAGACTGAGAAATTGATGTAAACAAGTATTATAACTAATTTAAAAACACCTTCAATATTCAAGTAACTGGACATCAAGCAATGTAATTTCGTAATTTTATGATCCTTCAAATAGTGAAATGATGTATGTGTATAAGACTTGAAAAAGAAATGTTGGACAAGGGGGCACTTGAGTTGACCCAGGACTCTTGATCTGCAGTCAAATGCTCTACCACTGAGAGCTAACCCCAATGTACGTCAAAGAATTTTTGTCCAAAATCTTTTAAATTATAGACAAATGCACATTTTCATGTTCTCTTGTTTGAAAACATGGATTTGAGTTACATCAATTGAAAGATTATTTCTCAGACACAATATTCAAAAAAATTCAAACTTACATGTTACAGGACTGAGAATTGATGTAAACAAGTATAATAACTAATTTAAAAACACCTTCAATATTTCAAGTAACTGGACATGTCAAGCAATGTAATTTCGTAATTTTATGATCCTTCAAATAGTGAATGATATTGTGTATAAGACTTGAAAAAGAATGTTGGACAAAGGGGCACTCGGAGTTGAACCAAGGACCTCTTGATCTGCAGTCAAATGCTACCACTGAGCTATACCCCCAATGTACGTCAAAGAATTTTGTCCAAAAACTTTAAATTATAGACAAATGCACATTTTCATGTTCTCTTGTTTGAAAACATGGATTTGGTTACATCAATTGAAAGATTATTTCTCAGACACAATCACAAAAAAATTCAAACTTACATGTTAGAGGACTGAGAATGATGTAAACAAGTATAATAACAATTTAAAAACACCTTAATATTTCAAGTAACTGGACATGGCAAGCAATGTAATTTCGTAATTTTATGATCCTCAAATAGTGAATGATGTAATGTGTGTAAGACTTGAAATGAAGATGTATGGTACAAGGGGCACTCGGATGTGAACCAAGGACCTCTTGTCTGCAGCAAATGCTCTACACTGAGCTATACCCCCAATGTACATAAAGAATTTTTGTCCAAAATCTTTTAAATTATAGACAAATGCACATTTCATGTTCTCTTGTTTGAAAACATGGATTTGAGTTACATCAATTGAAAGATATTTCTCAGACACAATATTCCAAAAAATTCAAACTTACATGTTAGAGGACAGAATTGATGTAAACAAGTATAATAACTAAATTAAAAACACCTTCTATATCAAGTAACTGGACATGTCAAGCAATGTAATTTCGTAATTTTATGATCCTTCAAATAGTGAATGATTATTGTGTATAAGACTTGAAAATGAATGTTTGGACAAGGGGGCACTGGAGTTGAACCAAGGACCTCTTGATCTGCAGTCAAATGCTCTCTACCACTGAGCTATACCCCCCATGTACCTAAAGAATTTTGTCCAAAAATCTTTAAATTATAGACAATGCACATTTTCATGTTCTCTTGTTTGAAAACATGGATTTGAGTTACATCAATTGAAAGATTATTCTCAGACACAATATTCAAAAAAATTCAAACTTACATGTTAGAGGACTGAGAATTGATGTAAACAAGTATAAAACTAATTTAAAACACTTCAATATTTCAAGTAACTGGACCTGTCAAGCAATGTAATTTCGTAATTTTATGATCCTCAAATAGTGAATGATGTATTGTGTTAAGATTGAAAAAGAAAGTATTGGACAAGGGGGCACTCGGAGTTGAACCAAGGACTCTCTGATCTGCAGTCAAAGCTCACACTGAGCTATACCCCCAATGTACTCAAAGAATTTTGTCCAAAAACTTTTAAATTATAGACAATGCATTTCATGTTCTCTTGTTTGAAAACATGGATTTGAGTTACATCAATTGAAAGATTATTTCTCAGACACAATATTCCAAAAAAATTCAAACTTACATGTTAGAGACTGAGAATTGATGTAAACAAGTATAATAACTAATTTAAAAACCCTTCAATATTTTAAGTAACTGGACATGGCAAGCAATGTAATTTCGTAATTTATGATCCTTCAAATAGTGAATGATGTTTGTGTTAAGAATTGAAAATGAAGATGTATGGTACAAGGGGCACTCGGAGTTGAACCAAGGACCTCTTGATCTGCAGTCAAATGCTCTACCACTGAGCTATACCCCCAATGTACATTAAAGAATTTTTGTCAAAATCTTTTAAATTATAGACACAATGCACATTTTATGTCTTTGTTTGAAAACATGGATTTGAGTTACATCAATTGAAAGATTATTTCTCAGACACAATATTCCAAAAAAATTCAAACTTACATGTTAGAGGACTGAGAATTGATGTAAACAAGTATAATAACTAATTTAAAAACACCTTCAATATTTCAAGTAACTGGACATGTCAGCAATGTAATTTCGTAATTTTATGATCCTTCAAATAGTGAATGATGTGTTGTGTATAAGAAAATGAAGATGTATGGTACAAGGGGGCACTGGAGTTGGACCAAGGACCTCTTGATCTGCAGTCAAATGCTCTACCACTGAGCTATACCCCCAATGTACGTCAAAGAATTTTGTCCAAAATCTTTTAAATTATAGACAAAAGCACATTTCACTGTTCTCTTGTTTGAAAACATGGATTTGAGTTACATCAATTGAAAGATTATTTCTCAGACACAATATTCAAAAAAATTCAAACTTACATGTTAGAGGACTGAGAATTGATGTAAACAAGTATATAACTAATTTAAAACACCTTCAATATTTCAAGTAACTGGACATGTCAAGCAATGTAATTTCGTAATTTTATGATCCTTCAAATAGTGAATGATGTATTGTGTGTAGACTTGAAAATGAAGATGTATGGTACAAGGGGGCACTCGGATTGAACCAAGGACCTTTGATCTGCAGTCAAATGCTCTACCACTGAGCTATACCCCAATGTACATAAAGAATTTTTGTCCAAAATCTTTTAAATTATAGACAAATGCACATTTTCATGTTCTTTGTTTGAAAACATGGATTTGAGTTACATCAATTGAAAGATTATTTCTCAGACACAATATTCAAAAAAAATTCAAACTTACATGTTAGAGGACTGGAATTGATGTAAACAAGTATAATAACTAATTTAAACACCTTCAATATTTCAGTAACTGGACATGTCAAGCAATGTAATTTTCGTAATTTATGATCCTTCAAATAGTGAATGATTATTGTGTATAAGACTTGAAAAGAACAGTGTTGACAAGGGGGCACTGAGTTGAACCAAGACCTCTGATCTGCAGTCAAATGCTCTACCACGAGCTATACCCCCAAGTACGTAAAAAGAATTTGTCAAAAACTTTAAATTATAGACAAATGCACATTTTCATGTTCTCTTGTTTGAAAACATGGATTTGAGTTACATCAATTGAAAGATTATTTCTCAGACACAATATTCCAAAAAAATTCAAACTTACATGTTAGAGGACTGAGAATTGAGTGAAACAAGTATAATAACTAATTTAAAAACACCTTCAATATTTCAAGTAACGGACATGTCAAGCAATGTAATTTGTAATTTTATGATCCTTCAAATAGTGAATGATTATTTGTGATAAGACTTGAAAAAGAAGATGTTGGACAAGGGGGCACTCGGAGTTGAACCAAGGACCTTGATCTGCAGTCAATGCTCTACCACGAGCTATACCCCCAATGTACGTCAAAGAATTTTTGTCCAAAAACTTTTAAATTATAGACAAATGCACATTTCATGTTCTCTTGTTTGAAAACATGGATTTGAGTTACATCAATTGAAAGATTATTTCTCAGACACAATATTCCAAAAAAATTCAAACTTACATGTTAGAGGACTGAGAATTGATGTAAACAAGTATAATAACTAATTTAAAAACACCTTCAATATTTCAAGTAACTGGACATGTCAAGCAATGTAATTTCGTAATTTTATGATCCTTCAAATAGTGAATGATGTATTGTGTGTAAGACTTGAAAATGAAGAGTAAGGTACAAGGGGGCACTCGGAGTTGAACCAAGGCTCTTGATTGCAGTCAAATGCTCTAACACTGAGCTATACCCCAATGTACAAAGATTTTTGTCCAAAATCTTTTAAATTATAGACAAATGCACATTTTCATGTTCTCTTGTTTGAAAACATGGATTTGAGTTACATCAATTGAAAGATTATTTCTCAGACACAATATCAAAAAAAATTCAAACTTACATGTTAGAGGACTGAGAACTGATGTAAACAAGTATAATAACTAATTTAAAACACCTTCAATATTCAAGTAACTGGACATGTCAAGCAATGTAATTTCGTAATTTTATGATCCTTCAAATAGTGAATGATGTATTGTGTGTAAGACTTGAAAATGAAGATGTATGGTACAAGGGGGCACTCGGAGTTGAACAAGGACCTCTGATCTGCAGTCAAATGCTCTACCACTGAGCTATACCCCCAATGTACGTAAAGAATTTTTGTCCAAAAATCTTTTAAATTATAGACAAATGCACATTTTCATGTTCTTGTTTGAAAATGGATTTGAGTTACATCAATTGAAAGATTATTCTCAGACACAATATTCCAAAAAAATTCAAACTTACATGTTGAGGACTGAGAATTGATGTAACAAGTATAATAACTAAATTAAAAACACCTTCATATTTCAAGTAACTGGACATGTCAAGCAATGTAATTTCGTAATTTTATGATCCTTCAAATAGTGAATGATAGTATTGTGTATAAGACTTGAAATGAAGATGTATGGTACAAGGGGCACTCGGAGTTGAACAAGGACCTTTGATCTGCAGTCAAATGCTCTACCACTGAGCTATACCCCCAATTACCATAAAAATTTTTGTCCCAAAATCTTTAAATTATAGACAAATGACATTTCATGTTCTCTTGTTTGAAAACATGGATTTGAGTTACATCAATTGAAAGATTATTTCTAGACACAAAATTCAAAAAAAATTCAAACTTACATGTTAGAGGACGAGAATTGATGTAAACAGTATAATAACTAATTTAAAAACACCTTCAATATTTCAAGTAACTGGACATGTCAAGCAATGTAATTTCGTAATTTTATGATCCTTCAAATAGTGAATGATTATTGTGTTAAGACTTGAAAATGAAATGTATGGACAAGGGGGCATCGGAGTTGAACCAAGGACCTCTTGATCTGCAGTCAAATGCTCTACCACGAGCTATACCCCCAATGTACTAAAGAATTTTTGCCAAAACTTTTAAATTATAGACAAATGCAATTTTCATGTTCTCTTGTTGAAAAATGGATTTGAGTTACATCAATTGAAAGATTTTTCTCAGACACAATATTCCAAAAAATTCAAACTTACATGTTAGAGGACTGAGAATTGATGTAAACAAGTATTATAACTAATTTAAAAACAGCTTCAATTTTCAAGTAACTGGACATGTCAAGCATTGTAATTTCGTAATTTTATGATCCTTCAAATAGTGAATGATGTATTGTGTGTAAGACTTGAAAATGAAGATGTATGGTACAAGGGGGCACTCGGAGTATGAACAAGGACCTCTTGATCTGCAGTCAAATGCTCTACCACCGAGCTATACCCCAATGTACATTAAAGAATTTTTGTCCAAAAATCTTTTAAATTATGAACAAATGCACATTTTCATGTTCTCTTGTTTGAAAAACATGGATTTGAGTTACATCAATTGAAAGATTATTTCTCAGACACAATATTCCAAAAAAATTCAAACTTACATGTTAGAGGACTGAGAATTGATGTAAACAAGTATAATAACTAATAAAAACACCTCAATATTTCAAGTAAACTGGACATGTCAAGCAATGTAATTTGTAATTTTTGTCCTAAATAGTGAATGATTATTGTGTAAGACTTGAAAATGAACATGTTTGGAACAAGGGGCATGGAGTTGAACCAAGGACCTCTTGATCTGCAGTCAAATGCTCTACCACTGAGCTATACCCCCAATGTACGTCAAAGAATTTTGTCCAAAAACTTTAAATTATAGACAAATGCACATTTCATGTTCTCTGTTTGAAAACATGATTGAGTTACATCAATTGAAAGATTATTTCTCAGACACAATATTCCAAAAAATTCAAACTTACATGTTAGAGGACTGAGAACTGATGTAAACAAGTATAATAACTAATTTAAAAACACCTTCAATATTTCAAGTAACTGGACATGTCAAGCAATGTAATTTCGTAATTTATGATCCTTCAAATAGTGAATGATGTATTGTGTGTAAAGACTTGAAAATGAAGATGGATGGTACAAGGGGCACTCGGAGTTGAACCAAGGACCTCTTGATCTGCGTCAAATGCTCTACCACTGAGCTATACCCCCAATGTACGTCAAAAATTTTGTACAAAATCTTTAAATATAGACAAATGCACATTTTCATGTTCTCTTGTTTGAAAACATGGATTGAGTTACATCATTGAAAGATTATTTCTTAGACACAATATTCAAAAAAATTCAAAACTACATGTTAGAGGACTGAGAATTGATGTAAACAAGTAATAACTAATTTAAAAAACCTTCAATATTCAAGTAACTGGACATGTCAAGCAATGTAATTTCGTAATTTTATGATCCTTCAAATAGTGAATGATGTATTGTGTGTAAGACTTGAAATAGAATGTATTGGACAAGGGGGCACTCGGAGTTGAACCAAGGCCTCTTGATCTGCAGTCAAATGCTCTACCACTGAGCTATACCCCCAAGCAGTCAAAAATTTTGTCCAAAAACTTTAAATTATAGACAAATGCACATTTTCATGTTCTTTGTTTGAAACATGGATTTAGTTACATCAATTGAAAGATTATTTCCAGACACAAATTCCAAAAAAAAATTCAAACTTACATGTTAGGACTGAGAAATTGATGTAAACAAGTATAATAACTAATTTAAAAACACCTTCAATATTTCAAGTAACTGGACATGTCAAGCAATGTTAATTTCGTAATTTATGATCCTTCAAATAGTGAATGATGTATTGTGTGTAAGACTTGAAAATGAAGATGTTTGGAACAAGGGGGCACTCGGAGTTGAACCAAGGACCTCTTGATCTGCAGTTAAATGCTCTACCACTGAGCTATACCCCCAATGTACGTTAAAGAATATTTGTCCAAAAAAACTTTAAATTATAGACAAATGCACATTTTCATGTTCTCTTGTTTGAAAACATGGATTTGAGTTACATCAATTGAAAGATTATTTCTCAGACACAATATCAAAAAAATTCAACTACATGTTAGAGGACTGAGAATGATGTAAACAAGTATAATAACTAATTTAAAAACACCTTCAATATTTCAAGTAACTGGACATGTCAAGCAATGTAATTTCGTAATTTTAGATCCTTCACAATAGTGAATGATGTATTGTGTGAAGACTTGAAAATGAAGATGTATGGTACAAGGGGGCACTCGGAGTTGAACAAGGACCTCTGATCTGCAGTCAAATGCTCTACCACTGAGCTATAACCCCAATGTACTCAAAGAATTTTTGTCCAAAATCTTTTAAATTATAGACAAATGCACATTTTCATGTTCTCTTGTTTGAAAACATGGATTTGAGTTACATCAATTGAAAGATTATTCTCAGACACAATATTCCAAAAAATTCAAACTTACATGTTAGAGGACTGAAGAATTGATGTAAACAAGTATAATAACTAATTAAAAACACCTTCAATATTTCAAGTAACTGGACATGTCAAGCAATGTAATTTTGTAATTTTTGATCCTTCAAATAGTGAATGATGTATTTGTGTGTAAGACTTGAAAATGAAGTGTATGGTACAAAGGGGCACTCGGAGTTGAACCAAAGCCTCTTGATCTGCAGTCAAATGCTCTACCACTGAGCTATACCCCCAATGTACGTCAAAGAATTTTTGTCCAAAAATCTTTTAAATTAGACAAATGCACAATTTCATGTTCTTTGTTTGAAAAACAGGGATTTGAGTTACAATCAATTGAAAGATTATTTCTCAGACACAATATTCCAAAAAAATTCAAACTTACATGTTAGAGGACTGAGAATTATGGAAACAAGTATAATAACTAATTAAAAAAACCTTCAATATTTCAAGTAACTGGACATGTCAAGCAATGTAATTCGTAATTTATGATCCTTCAAAAGTGAATGATGTATTGTGTGTAAAGACTTGAAAATAAATGGTACAAGGGGGCACTGGAGTTGAACCAAGGACTCTTGATTGCAGTCAAATGCTACCACTGAGCTATACCCCAATGTACTCAAAGAATTTTGTCCAAACTTTAAATATAGACAAATGCACATTTTCATGTTCTCTTGTTTGAAAACATGGATTTGAGTTACATCAATTGAAAGATTATTTCTCAGACACATATTCCAAAAAATTCAAACATTACTGTTAGAGGACTGAGAATTGATGTAAACAAGTTATAATAAACTAATTTAAAAACACCTTCAATATTTCAAGTAAATGGACATGTCAAGCAATGTAATTTGTAATTTTATGATCCTTCAAATAGTGAATGGTATTGTGGTAAGACTGAATGAACAGGTATGGACAAGGGGGCACTCGGAGTTGAACCAAGGACCTCTTGATCTGCAGTCAAATGCTCTACCACTGAGCTATACCCCAACGCATGTCAAAAATTTTTGTCCAAAAAACTTTTAAATTATAGACAAATGCACATTTCATGTTCTCTTGTTTGATGAAAAATGGATTTGAGTTACATCAATTGAAAGATTATTCTCAGACACAATATCCAAAAAAAATTCAAACTTACATGTTAGAGGATGAGAATTGATGTAAACAAGTATAATAACTAATTTAAAAACACCTTCAATATTTCAAGTAACTGGACAGGTCAAGCAATGTAATTTCGTAATTTTATGATCCTTCAAATAGTGAATGATGTATTGTGTGTAAGACTTGAAATGAAGATGTATGGTACAAGGGGGCACTCGGAGTGGAACCAAGGACCTCTTGATCTGCAGTCAAATGCTCTACCACTGAGCATACCCCCAATGTTATCAAAGAATTTTTGTCCAAAAACTTTAAATTATGACAAATGCACATTTTCATGTTTCTGTTTGAAAACATGGATTTGAGTTACAATCAATTGAAAGATTATTCTCAGACACAATATCCAAAAAATTCAAACTTACAGTTAGAGGACAGAGAATGATGTAAACAAGTATAATAACTAATTTAAAAAACACTTCCAATATTTCAAGTAACTGGACATGTCAAGCAATGTTAATTTCGTAATTTTATGATCCTTCAATAGTGAAATGTGTTGTTTGTATGTGTAAGACTTGAAAATGAAGATGTATGGTACAAGGGGGCACTCGGAGTTGAACCAAGGACCTCTTGATCTGCAGTCAAATGCTCTACCACTGAGCTATACCCCCCAATGTACATAAAGAATTTGTCCAAAAAATCTTTAAATATAGACAAATGCACAATTTTCAGTCTCTTGTTTGAAAACATGGTTTGAGTTACATCAATTGAAAGATTATTTCTCAGACACAATATTCCAAAAAAAATTCAAACTTACATGTTAGAGGACTGAGAATTGATGTAAACAGTATAATAACTAATTAAAACAAACCTTCAATATTCAAGTAACTGGACATGTCAAGCAATGTAATTTCGTAATTTTTGATCCTTCAAATAGTGAATGAGTATTGTGTGTAAGACTGAAAATGAAGTGTATGGTACAAGGGGGCACTCGGAGTTGAACCAAACCTCTTGATCTGCAGTCAAATGCTCTACCACTGAGCTATACCCCAACGTACAGTCAAAGAATTTTGTCCAAAAACTTTAAATTATAGACAAATGCACATTTTCATGTTCTCTTGTTTGAAAAACATGGATTTGAGTTACATCAATTGAAAGATTATTCTCAGACCACAATATTCCAAAAAAATTCAAACTTACATGTTAGAGACTGAGATTATGGAAACAAGGATAATAACTAATTAAAAAACACCTTCAATATTTCAAGTAACTGGACATGTCAAGCAATGTAATTTCGTAATTTATGATCCTTCAAATAGTGAATGATTGTATTGTGTGTAAGACTTGAAAATAAATGGTACAAGGGGGCACTTGGAGTTGAACCAAGGACCTCTTGATCTGCAGTCAAATGCTCTACCACTGAGCTATACCCCTAACGTACGTCAAAGAATTTTCGTCCAAAAAACTTTAAATTATAGACAAATGCACATTTTCATGTTCTCTTGTTTGAAAACATGGATTTGAGTTACATCAATTGAAAGATTATTTCTCAGACACAATATTCCAAAAAAAAAATTACATGTTAGAGGACTGAGAATTGATGTAAAACAAGTATTATAACTAATTTAAAAACACCTTCAATATTTCAAGTAACTGGACATGTCAAGCAATGTAATTCGTAATTTTATGATCCTTCAAATAGTGAATGATGTATTGTGTGTAAGACTTGAAAATGAAGATGTATGGTACAAGGGGGCACTCGGGTTGAACCAAGGACCTCTGATCTGCAGTCAAATGCTCTACCACTGAGCTATACCCCCATTTCCAAAGAATTTTTGTCCAAAATCTTTTAAATTATAGACAAATGCAATTTTCATGTTCTCTTGTTTGAAAAATGGATTTGAGTTACATCAATTGAAAGATTATTTCTCAGACACAATATTCCAAAAAATTCAAACTTACATGTTAGAGGATGAGAATGATTGTAAACAAGTATAATAACTAATTTAAAAACACCTTCAATATTCAAGTAAATGGACATGTCAAGCAATGTAATTTCGGTAATTTTATGATCCTTCAAATAGTGAATGATGTATTGTGTGTAAGA
This sequence comes from Engystomops pustulosus, assembly GCA_019512145.1. Lineage (NCBI taxonomy): Eukaryota > Metazoa > Chordata > Amphibia > Anura > Leptodactylidae > Engystomops > Engystomops pustulosus. The sequence continues at coordinate 8,804 of WNYA01002519.1, read as the reverse complement.
CTTGAAAATGAAGATGTATGGTACAAGGGGGCACTCGGAGTTGAAACCAAGGACCTTGATCTGCAGTCAAATGCTCTACCACTGAGCTATACCCCCAAGTGTACGTAAAGAAATTTTGTCCAAAAAAACTTTTAAAATATAGACAAATGCACATTTTCATGTTCTTTGTTTGAAAAACATGGATTTGAGTTACATCAATTGAAAGATGTATTTCTCAGACACAATATTCAAAAAAATTAAAACTTACATGTTAGAGGACTGAGAAGTGATGTAAACAAGTATAATAACTAATTTAAAAACACCTCAATATTTCAAGTAACCTGGACATGTCAAGCAATGTAATTTTCGTAATTTTATGATCCTTCAAATAGTGAATGATGATATGTGTGTAAGACTTTGAAAATGGAAGATGTATGGTACAAGGGGGCACTCGGAGTTGAACCAAGGACCTCTTGATCTGCAGTCAAATGCTCTACCACTGAGCTATACCCCCAAGGTACGTCAAGAACTTTTGTCCCAACATCTTTTATTAGACAAATGCACATTTTCAGTTCTCTTGTTTGAAAACATGGATTTGAGTTACATCCAATTGCAAGATTTTTCTAGACCACAATTCCAATTCAACTTACCTGTTAGAGGACTGAGAATTGATGGCAACGTATCTAACTTTAAAACACCCCCTTCATTTCAAGAACTGGAAATGTCAAGCAATGTAATTTCGTGATTTTTGATCCTTCAATAGGTGATGTATGTGTGTAAGACCTGAAGCTGAGTGTTTGGTACAAGGGGGCACTCGGCGTTGAACCAAGGACCTTGATCTGCCAGTCAAATGCTCTACCATGAGCTATCCCCAATGTACATAAAAGAATTTTGTCCAAAATCTTTAAATGATAGACAAATGCCCCATTTTCTGTTCTCTTGTTTGAAACATGGTTGAGGTACATCAATTGAAAGATTTTTCTCGACACAATATTCCACAAAAAGTCCATAATATCCATGGTTAGCGGAGTGAGCCTATTTGTCAACACGGCTAACACTGAATTTCACAAAACGTCCCTTTCACGTACAGGCTCTGTCCGCAAGTACGTTCGTCATTTCTGGTCTCTCCTGATTCCTCTCTTGCTCTCCTTTCGTTTGCGTGCCAACCGGATTGAGTTACCAGCCATTGACGATATTCCAGCCCCATATTGCCACACCACTTCCACCTACCGGTTTAGAGGATGAGCATTGATGTAAACACGTATACCCCTTAAAAAACCCCTTCAATATTTCAAGCCTGGACCATGTCCAAGCACATGTCTTTGTCATTTTACGTTCAATAGTGAAGAGGATTCTGGAGCTTGACAATATGGCAAGGGCGGCAATTGGGAAGGGAAACCACGGCCCTTGCCGCAGTCTCAGTGCATCTGATTGAGCTAACCTCCCAGGCGTCCAAGACTTTGTCACAACTTAATATCGACACACGTTGTTTAACTTTATCTATTGACAAATAGTGTTGTTGAGTTTTAATCCCTGACCTTCCTTTTCGCACATCTCCACACCGTCCACTGTGGCCTGCGAATGAGGTAAATACGCATAATAATACTCTCAACTACCTGTTATTTTCCGTAACTGGCACCTGTCACGCCAGTAATCGTAATTTATGACTTCCCTCGGCCTGATGGGGAGGCAAGCCTTGACGCGGACGTTTCGTACTGGGGCATCGGCGGACCCTGCCTCCTGATCTGCAGTCATGCCTCTCCCAGCGCGTCACCCTGTAGCACATAATTGTC
>WNYA01002518.1:0-39331 GCA_019512145.1 Engystomops pustulosus | reverse complement strand
CAGTAATTCTGCATTGGCGATTTGATAGGGGCCTCACTATTCTTTTGCAGGTGACTTCTGCATCCACAGATCTGCACAGACACGAGGCTTTCTTGCTAGCTTCACAGAGGAGCATCAAATGACCTCCCCCTCCCTCCAGAGGGAGCAGGAAGCAGCAGCCCCTCCTCTTCAGCATTTAAAGTCCGTAGAGTTTGTTGTGTACATGAAGGATGGGTTGAAAGATACACAGTGCAGCTAGGGGGTGCAGCTCCCGCTATGATTGCTTAAAACTGATTATAAGGACTGATATGCAATTAAGGGACTAGAAGTCAGAAGCTTCAAGCTTGTGGAAGGAGTCAAGCTTTCCATGTGCCCACCGGACCTTTCTGCTACCTGGTACCGGCTGATAGCAGCACATTTTCTGTGATTCCAGAGTTAGCGCATGCATAATGAAGAGGGAAGAGAAAGAACGGTGCAAATCCACCGAAATGCACCAGAAACCTGTCAAGCAGTGAGTTCAGTGCTGAAAGCTCAAAACATGTCCCCTACTGACCCCCAGGCAGCTCCCCAATATTATCAGGAATCAATAACATCTCATTGAGAAAATACAACAAATGTATAAATAAGTAACCAGTAAGTGATGTTTTCAGCTTTTCTTTATCTTGTGTGACGATTGCACTTTGTAATCACTAAAGTTTTTCCTGCGACGTCTTACAGTAATATCTCAGGAAATCTGCAGCCTTTCCTATAAAGCTTATCTCTGGCTCTGGTCACGATGGCCAATCACTCCTGATTATGTAATGGGGATATACACAAGCCACTCCGTAGGACTACAAAAAATGAATTTGGAAACAATAGGACTAACAACTTCTGTAAGGGAATACTATTCTATATGGCAATACTTTTTGGGTGGATGTTATGGGCTTGGGAGGTGTAAATGCTGTTGTATACACCACAAATAAATACATTCCATTAATTCAACTGTTCAGCGCTGCTGTGGAGGACTGGAACTGTAGATGTAACTATACAAAGTGGTTGCTACAGCCGCTAATGTAACCATTATTTGTCTCTTCCACCTGGTATGTAAAAGCAGGGGCGTAACTACAGTGGTAGCAGCCGCTATGGGGCCCACAGTGTCAGGGGGCCCCGTCATCCGACCTGACACAATAAAGAATGGATGATGTGCACCATTATATCTATATTGTACTGCACATGTCCAGCATAATATGTATATAACATGTACTGGGATGTATATATGCAGTATCTGTATATGGTGTCTGTATACACTGTATGTGAGTATGTTGCATATGGCACTGTATGTGTGTGTATATGCACATGAGTGTATTTATATGTGTGAGTATACTAATATGTGGAACGGGGGGCCCCATGCAGTAGACTGCTAGGGGGCCCTGTCTCTCCTAGTTATGCCACTGTGTAAAAGTATGGTGTCCCTAAGCCTCTGGGTAAAGAACCTGGATAACGCACCTAAATCAATGTGACCAAAGGGAAAGCTTTATTGGCCAGCAACAATACCACAAACTATACACAAACAAACAAAGAGGAAAAGGCAAGCCAAACATCTCCATACTCTCACAGACTGTATATTATAGCAGATTTTTAGTCTATTGTATGTAAATATAAACATATTTGGCTGAAATAAACATTTAAAGGGTTTATTTTGCCATTAGAAAGTCATTGTGCTTCTCTCTAACACACTTGGGTCCAGAATGCAACAACTTACTGAAATCGGGTCCATCGCCAGCACCCAGCTAACCCGGGCAAGTGCTGGGACCCAAGAATACTGGAGGGGCCCATTCGGGTCTCCGGATCAATTGTACCAGTGACACTATAAGACACAATCGATCACCATCCGGCTTGTGCACTATGTATGACTCGTCGGGAGCGCAGCATAGAGGCAGAATCCAAGACTCACCTTTCCTCATTCCCCTGAAGTGGCGCTACGCACTGCATGCAACGGCTCTGAAGCCGGCGCACATCATGACGTCATCAGATCACGTGTGCCGGCTTCAACCAAGGATAATCTTGCACTAGGTAGCGCTGTTTCTCTCTGTCCCCCTCACTTTTTCTCTGCATATCCACAGTAATCAGATTACTCGTGGTAGGTTTCCTTTAAAGGGGTATTCCAGGAATGTAAACATCTGAAACCTATAATGTTCTAAATAAATTAAAACATCAAAACTCCATGCCAGTAATCACAAAAAAGAGCTTAAATAATTTGTTTTTATGATTGACAACATTTTATGGGCTTTCTAAAGTAGGGGCAGTTATCTCCAAGATGGTTGCCAGAGGACACTACATCTCCCATGATCCCTCAGTTCTCAGTAACTCCTCCTCCCTCTTATGCTCTGCTCCCAGTGATGGTCTAATAGACTGTCCTGCTCTGTTACCATAGTAATGATGTGTGTAACCTCTATCACTAATAACATCTCCCCACAACTCTGGCCTTACTCGATCCATTCCAATTTTAATTTTCCATCATTGTCCACAACATTTTTCTGCTAAGGGGAACGAAATGTTACTTAATAGTAAATATTGGGCCACATTTATCACTTCTGTGCGCCTAAGTGTAGTATTTTGCTGCGCGGCTAATTTGACGTTTAATCGCAAAAATGGCGCAAAAACGGTGCGCCTAAACAAAAAGGCGCAAAAACAACAGAAAAAACAAGTGATAAATGTGGCCCATTAGCTTCTATTTTATTGACCCATTTGAATATGAATTCTGCTGATTCCTGGAATCCCCCTCTAAAGTCTCTGTGACTATTGTCTGTATTATTGTCAGCATCACAATAATCAGAGCAGACACATTTAGACGCATGGATGTGACATGTTGCAGTGTAAAAGTGCAAGTTCTTGGGACCAAAAGTTCACTAAAACGTCTACAAATCCCTTTGGCTAAAAAAGTGTTAAAGGGTTGTTGTCGTGACAAATGTTTTTTGCAGGAAGGGCAAGCACCGGATTATAGATAAAGGGCCTTTCAGAGGAGAAGCAGAGGGGTCAGTGTCCTGGCCACACACCTTGCCAAGCCGAGGTTTACTTTCTGAGAATATTCCCGGGGGTGTTCCGGAGCCGCGCTACACACAGCATCACCGAGACTGAAATACGGCCGGGAGAATGATGACTCTGGAATGGAGAGTAACTTCAAATATTAGAGCAGTCTTGTTTTTTTTTTTTTAAAACTTTTTCTTTATGTGTGTGCAAGTCTCTGCTCTGCCACCATTTTCACTATTAAGAGTCCAAACATTTATAGAAGTACCCGCAGTCCCAGGTTACATACAAGATAGGGTCCATAGGTTTGTTCTTAAGTTGAATTTGTATGTAAGTCGAAACTGTATATATTTTTTTGCCTCAGTGATAATTGGAATTTTATATTTTTTGCTGTAATGGGACCAAGGATGATGAATAAAGCTTCATTACAGACACCTTACAGCTGATCATTGCAGTCTGGGACTATAGTAACATCCAGAGAGGTCACCAGAGGTCAGATGGGTCTGTCTGTAACTAGGGGTCTTATGTAAGTCGGGTGTCCTTAAGTAGGGGACATTTACTTCTGCTTTGGAAAATGCAGACGTAAAATGACAATTTTTTTTTTTAATAACTAGTTGTTCATGTGCCACCTACCTATCCGATGTGTACTGACCCGGCATAAACCATCATCTAATGTCGGTCTCATGGAGCTGCTCTATCAGCGCACTTGTACACATGCTGCACGGTTAATAATGGATTTGCTGACGCATTCGCTCTGGTCGCCTCGTCCTCCCCTTCTATGTCTGATCTGAGATATGAATGTTCTGTGGCTTCAGGTCTGGACTCTTATATTTAGTTTTACATTTTCTTCGCGTTCTATCGGTTCCAGTATAAACTTGTGTATTTCTCGTATCCGCGCCCGGCCAATGCTGTCAGGGTCTATATTATTGGTTAGTAATAACACGACCGGCAGCCATAATAATGCAGCTCTTATTTAATCTGGCATCTGAAAAAGACTTTTTCACATATTCAAAGTTTTGTTCCCACACGAGGAATTTTAAATTAATTTCATATGTTTATAAATGTACAAAAACTTCAGTAAAACCAATTGTGAGCTACATTGTCATTCACATCCAAAAAGTCTTCGCTGTTCATTTAGACTTCTCTTTTATGTTCAGTGGATTGTTCTAAGCAAATCTTTCTATGCAGGGAAGACAACGGCACAAGTGAAGAACAGGCAGTCCCCGGGTTACATACAAGATAGGGTCCGGAGGTTTAACTGTAAATAGAGTCTGCAGCTCCTGTCTGCAGAGTATCTAATGTGTCTATTATATGTTCCGGTGTCTGGCTGAGCTTTTCTGCTAGAAATGAGCTGTTCTGCAAAGGGGCTCAGTGCTTTCTTCTCAGATGGCGTTATCTGAGAAGAAAGCACTGAGCCCCTTTGCAGAACACCTTCGGGCTGGAGTGTTTTTGCGCCCGTTTTTGCGCCTAAATGAAAACGTTGCAAGTGATGAAAAGCACTGAGCCCCTTTGCAGAACACCTTCGTGCTGGAGTGTTTTTGCGCCCGTTTTTGCGCCTAAATGAAAACGTTGCAAGTGATGAATATCATTAGGCGCAGCAAAACATCTGGATTGGTAAGATAGATGAGGGAAAGCTGCTTATTTTTGCTGCGCGGCTAGTTTGGCGTTTAATCGCAAAAATGGCGCAAAAACGGTGCGATCCCTTCTCAAAATGTAGTACTAGTAACATATAAAGTGAATATTTCCATTATCTGTGAGGTGCAGCAGCTCCTGTGTGCAGCTAATTCTCCCTGCAGCCTGATGGCTAAGAATCTGGAGGGGGGGGGACACTTCAGGGGGCTGTATCTCTGGCTCTGTGACACATAGAACTCTCTTCTTTTTTCCTATGAAAGAAGAGAGTCTCCTCTTTCTGAATCTAAATTAGTGTTTCTAAAATGTAGAAAAATGGAGATATTAACTGTAAAACTGCCGTCGGAAGTGATATTTATATATAAAAATGGCACCTGATATTCTCACTTTAAACCTGAGTATCTCTGGATCCCTGGCACCTAGAAACAAAATTCAAGATTCATTTGAAAGAAGAGATTCTCCCCTTTCTCTCTGGGGCCCTGGGCAATTGCCACCTTTGCCTACCCATAGCGCCGGCCCTGGGTCTGGAGGTTTGTTCTTAAGTCCAATCTGTATGTAAGTCGAAACTGTATAGTTTATCATTGTAGATCCAGACAAAAAAAATGTTTGCTCCAGTGACAATTGGAGTTTCAAAATTTTTAGCTGTAATTGGACCAAGAATTATGAATAAATCTTCATTACAGACTCCTTACAGCTGATCATTGCAGCCTGGAACTATAGTAACATCCAGAGAGGTCACCAGAGGTCAGAGCAGGCAGGTTATTTTTAGCTGGTGACAGGTTCCAATAGCCTGTGCTATCCAGAAAATGCACAAGACAAAAAATAATACGAAAAATAAAGTCCGAAATTCGCAGGTCTGCCGCTTGTTTTTAAAGAGCAAGAATCATTGCCCAATCCATACATTATTTTTTGTCTAACATACCTTCTACGGGTGCTGGTCCAATCTAGTCTTCTAGGATCTCCTCTGCTTTGGGACTCGGGCACCCTTCACATTGTGGATGACAAGCCACAGAAAATGAACATATGGCCATATAGGTGAGCTGGAGGTACACATGGAATTTTTCTATTTTATTTTGCACTACCTGATTCCCTGCCAGCGGCGTGTGGTGAGTCCCGGGGAAGGGCACTTGCTGCAGCCTGTGTGCCTGTGTCTCAGTCTCCTCTCCTCCAGCTCCTTCCCCACTTCACTTCCTGTCATGTGCATTGAGCAGGCAGAGGAAGGGAGTGGATGGTGTGGAAGCAAGGAAGAATGCATGAGCAGACAAACAGAGGGGCACATGCTGCTGCAGCTCCCCCACCCCTTCCCGGTACTCGTCACTCGCTCCTAGAAAGGAGTCAGGTGCAGGTAAATAAAGCTTTATAAAGTACTGAAATTATTCAGAATGATGCTTAGAGGGGCGTATGTAAAATCAGCATAATAGGCTATTGGAACCTGTCACCAGTTACAAATGACCTTCCTGCTGACAGGTTCCCCTCACCCTTTCTCCCCCCAGCCATGTGCTCGCCTGGAGTCCGGCTCTTATTTAGTACACGGCCTGTGCCATGTTGTAGCATGGGGCTAAAATTCCCAACATCCTGAGAGTTTTACCGGAGGTCACAGCGGGCAAAGAGGTCCTTTTGGTGTTGCCTAAGTGGTGGACTAATCCAGGACTGTACTTTAATCCACCTTAATATATAAAAGCCTAAAAGGCGGTCCGCTGCTCTTCCTGATCTCTGGCAGATTTTACTGCTTAACACCAAGTGAAACCTGGTCTAAAGTTCAGGAGAAGGTCCTGCAGTTTTCCGGTAGAGACCTTGGTAATTTTAGCCCCGTTCCTCTGCCTCCCCCTTATTATTTATTCTACCATTTTTGCCAGACTTTAGTATTTATCTTGTGCGTTAGCAGAACTTTGGAAGAGAAATCTAAAACTAAGGGAACCTGGAACATACAAACATTTTTGGGATCGGGTCAGGGACGACGACTTCTCGATAAATTGGTGAAAGCATTTCATGTTCATTGTAAGAAGTGAATGTGTTGTGTGGCTGGAGCTTTGCACATATTTATTATTCATGTATCACTACAGGAAGTCCACTCCAATCCGTTTCCTGAGAGCTCATCCATAGGGAAGTGACACTGCTATAGCGTCTAACGTACACATAAACTATACGCACCACTCAGCAGTATTGTCATGTATGGGGGTAATACATAATAATGCAACAATGTTTCTTTTGTAATAAGAAGTATAAAACGTAAAATAATACTGTACAAATGTGTCCCTAAATTGTATGTGTATACAGGCAGTCCCCGGGTTACGTACAGGATCGGTTCTGTGGGTTTGTTCTTAAGTTGAATTTGTATGTATGTAAGTCGGAACTGTATATTTTATAATTGTAACCCCAGACAGAATTTTTTTTGGTCTCTGTGACAATTGGATTTTTAAAATGTTGGATTGTCATAAGAACAATAAATAACAATAAATCTTCATTACAGAGACCTGTTATTACTGTTATAGATGATTATTGTAGCCTAAGGGTAAAGTACAGAAAATTACCAACATCCAGAGGTCTGTCTGTAACTAGGGGTCGTCTGTAAATCGGGTGTTCTTAAGTAGGGGAACGCCTGTATGTATAGTATTGTAATATTCTATTCAGCCAAGCCTGTATGTGATTTTGGGGATGTCATTGAAGCCGCTGTAGAGAACGGCAGCACAGACGCTTTCTATTGAATGACAGCAAGCAGAGATCAAGCAGACTGCGAGTAATTGATGCAGAAATTATATTGGACACATTATCACACAGACGGTAACATTTATAACACCCCTTTAATGATGCCCTTTCATTTTGCACAGTTTTAGCAAACATATAATTTGTACACAGATCCAGGCCTGAATAATCAATCTGGATTCTGAAAGAGCTCCACCACCCGCACCAGTCAGTTGTCTTCCGCAAGACAATGGGAAAATATACAAGCAGTTCCCCACCTAAGGACACCCAACTTACAGACAACCCCTAGTTACAGACGGACCCCTCTGCCCCCTGTGACCTCTGGTGACCTCTCTGGATGTTACTATAGTCCCAGACTGCAATGATCAGCTGTAAGGTGTCTGTAATGAAGCTTTATGGATAATCCTTGTTCCATTGCAGCTTAAATTTTGAAACTCCAATTGTCACTGGGGCAAAAAATTTTTTTGTCTGGATCTACAATTATAAAATATACAGTTTCGACTTACATACACATTCAACTTAAGAACAAACCGATGGACCCTGTCTTGTACGTAACCCAGGGACTGCCTGTAAATTCATAATTGTACATTTTTCCCATCATTCCCATCATACCCCTTGTGTTGACCATTCCAAATAGATCAGTCATAAGTCATAAAGCAACACAGGAGACGCAGTTTATTTTGGAAAATGTCATTATTAGTTACAAGACTCGAGCACTACAAAGAAGGCAAAGCATTTAAGGCACAAGTCGGAATGCCAACATGGGAACAGAGTCAGATCTCGGATTTGTCACTTTGTGGCTACTGGATCGTGAGCTCCGCCCATCCTTTTTAGCGCTACATACGGTCACCCGGTAACAATTTATTCCATCTATACATCATAAAACAACTTGATAATACACAAGGAACGTCCTACTGTCTACATGCTTTGTTATGCATACTATAATATACTTTTCTTTTTATTAGTGCTTACATTTATTGCTAAAAATAGCTGGAGTCCTAAATGAAGTATCTTTTCTAAACCCTGACATGACTTAAGGCACGACTGTCTGCTTTACGTTATCAGTGTTTACAGTTTACTTGGCTCTAAGGGAACGAAGAGCGGATAAAAACTATGTAACATGGAGAACATGGATGAGGGATCGTTCACTTTAATGATTTCATGGTTTGTATTGTTAGTTATTGCCTGGGACCACGTGGTTTATTAATGGACTAAGTAACGAATTAATGAATGAAGGACAAATGGTCCATCTTATGACTTTATCCAATTTTGACCTGTAATATGGTGTCGTAAAACCCGGCGGTTTCGGAAAAAAACGCGAATGTGTGTGCACCTGTGTGATATATAACGAGCCGTGCACCTGTGTGATATAACGAGCCGCGCACCTGTGTGATATAATGAGCTGTGCACCTGTGTGATATAACGGGCCGTGCACCTGTGTGATATAACGAGCCGTGCACCTGTGTGATATAACAAGCCGTGCACCTGTGTGATATAAAAAGCCGCGCACCTGTGTGATATAATGATCCGTGCACCTGTGTGATATAATGAGCTGTGCACCTGTGTGATATAACGGGCCGTGCACCCGTGTGATATAACGAGCCATGCACCTGTGTGATTTAATGAGCCGTGCACCTGTGTGATATAATGAGCTGTGCACCTGTGTGATATAACGGGCCGTGCACCTGTGTGATATATAACAAGCCGTGCACCTGTGTGATATAATGAGCCGTGCACCTGTGTGATAAAACGTGCACCTGTGTGACCATCGTCAGATTTCTCTCCATTTGAAGTAAAAATAGAAGCTTTCTATGGAATGGCAGCAAGCAGAGATCCTGAAGTATATTGGAAAATTGTACAACTTTTCCTTACACAAACCATATTAATTATTTACTGAAACTGGACAAGTCCTTTAAATTCAAACAGACTCTGAAAAAAACCCTCCAAAATACAGACACCCCCAAGGTTTTCAGACTGAAGACCACCCCCCTAACTACAGACCCCCTTAACTTCTATACACCCAGGACACTTCGCCATGTGCACATTTCTGGAATCTCTGCTGCAAGCTGATAAAAAAATGTATGAAAAAGGTGAAATGTGACACGTAACTGCCCCCAATACGACGGCCGATGGCGAAGGTCAGGGGTCTCTGCCCAATTGTGGATATGTTACCAGCTGCTTTCTGTTATACTGGCTCTATAACCCAACTCGATATATAGTCATGTGACACACATATGGTCATGTGACCTGCTGGTCCTGCGCACATATGGTCATGTGACCTGCCGCTCCTGCACACATATGGTCATGTGACCTGCTGGTCCTGCACACATATGGTCATGTGACCTGCTGGTCCTGCACACATATGGTCATGTGACCTGCTTGGATGAGGGATCGTTCACTTTAATGATTTCATGGTTTGTATTGTTATTTATTGCCTGGGACCACGTGGTTTATTAATGGACTAAGTAACGAATGAATGAATGAAGGACAAATGGTCCATCTTATGACTTTATCCAATTTTGACCTGTAATATGGTGTCCCAAAGGCCTTTATGGTAGCGACTATCTCTTTATCTCCATATGACGGTGTTATATGAGGTTCTTGTAGCTCTCTCTATAAGTCTATGATGAAAGTAAAATGAAGCATGAAGATTACAGCTATTCCCTATATATTCCTTTATATTTACAGACCACTTTCTAAACTTATTGGGGTTCATTTACTACGGCCCAAATTCACTTTTTTTCGTCGGGTTTCCCGAGTTAAGGTATTTCATGATTTGCGCAGATGTCCCTGAATGCGGATTTGCGCACGTCATCGGATTGGTGGGTTCAACGCGCTGGCATGCACGCACGGAAATCGGGGGGCGTGCCGACTCTGAAACGGCGGATTTTGGAAAAAACGCTAAGGTGTGTGCACCTGTGTTATCTAACGAGCCGATGGCAACCTGTGTGTATAATAGCCGTGCACCGTGTGATATAACGAGCCGTGCCCTGTGGCAATAACAGAGCCGCACTCGTGGATATAACGAGCCGTGCACCTGTGTGTATATAACGAGCTCACCTGTGTGATATAACGAGCCGCGCACCTGTGTGATTAATAGCTGTGCACCTGTGTGATTATCCACGAGCCGTGCACCTGTGTGATATAACGAGCCGTGCACCTGTGTGATATAACGAGCCGCGCATTTCTGTCCACTGGAAGTAAACATAGAAGCTTTCTACAGTATGACAGCAAGCAGAGATCTAGAAAACCGCGAGGAATTGATAGAGGAAACATATTGGAAAATTGTATAACTTTTCATGATACAAAAAAAATAACATTTATTTGCTGATATAGGAATAACCCTTTAAGCCTTCCTGTTTTTGTTATGGGTCCACTTGGGTCTATGCACTTACCCCTCTTACTAGTAAATATGGCCGCTGCTCCATGTTAAATAGTTTTACTTTAGAGTAAATATAATAAGTAAACATTACAATCTAAAAAACTGAATCCATCATGTGTCCGGATGGACTGACTATGGAATCAATGATGGTTAAGTATGTCCAATATTTCCCTATGGCCTATGTTAAGGAATTCAGTCATTTGGGAGCAACATCTTAACATTGCAAACACAAAGCAATAACGTTCCCTTTTAAGAGCGATTTCTTTTTCAGTAATATAAACCTAAATCTTCAAAAGGTTTCATAGATTTGATACAATACAAGGTAAAAAGGCAGCGGCGGCAGCGAGCACTCTGCTCAGATAATAAGTTCACTCATTAGAATTAAGGATAATTGGCATCAACACAACAATAACATTTTGCTTACATATTTAGACATTTAGAAATTATGTACCAACTTTAATATAATACTTTTCTGCAGATAATATGTTCATCTTGATGACATTTGGTTACATACTTTATACAAACACGAAAAATAATAACAAAACAGAACAAAATCTTCCATAAATATTTCCTATAGGATAAATCCTTAACTCGTAAAATAGGTACGAAAAAAAAAAACTTCTTCATTAGTGTTTAACTAGAGAAACATAAAGGCCCTTTTAAAAAGTTTGGACATATTTCATGAAAAACATAAACCAAAAAATAAAAAAAAAACTTGAAATTGTTCTAGTAAATTGATAGGCCCCAAAATATATACAGAATAAAAACATTGTCGCAAACTGTTCCTTTATCAGATCACTAATTGAAACATTGAAACTAGTTCAAAATAAAATTTAACATCTACAAACTTGTTTTTTTTTTTCCCAAAATACACACAAAGTATTAAAATAATAATAATAATAAAAATAAGAATAAGAATAAAAAAAGATAACAGATATGCTACGTCAAGTAATACTTGATATAAATAGGTATCTGCAAGCAAAATGTTTGAAAATCTGGTTAAACAACTGAAATATACGATTGTCCCTTTTGTAATATTATACAAAATAAACACAAACAAACAAAAAAATCTAAATAAGGGGATAATGTCTTATACTGCACAGTCTGAATACACGGATCAAAGGCCTGGACCAAACCATGTTACTTTGTTGCCCTCCAGCAGCATAGATACTATTGTAAAATATATGTAAAACACAATAAAATGGGAAATTAAAATGTGTACATGAGATAACACTCAAATCATTGATGTATTGTATATGGTTTTTTTACGTAAAGAAAGCGAAAACAGTCCAAATATCACATTATACCCGAAGAAAATAATACTGAAATAATATGGCACCGAGGTACATTGACTTTAAAGGGAACCTGTCACCAGCAATAACCCCCCCCCCCAACTAATCCCAAACAGTTCCCTTTAGATGCCCTTTATACACGTTTCACTGATGCCTCTATCCAAGGGTTAAGAGCCCAAATTCTTCTAAAATAATACTTTTTCATTGATGCCCTCCTAACTAACTGACGCTGACAATGCTAACATGGCCCCCTCAGGAATGAGGGAGGGGGGAGTGAGGGAGAGACTGGCTGTGTGTCAGCCTCTGAACAGAATTCCTGAGGGAGGGGTGATTTCTCTTCAGCATCACACACAGCCAGCTTCTCACTCAACCCCCTCATTCACCCCTCCCATGGGACTTCTCTTCAGTGAGTCACACAGCCGTCTCTCAGAATTCTTTAGGGCAGTGATGGCGAACCTTTTGGAGACAGAGTGCCCTAGTTACAACCAAAACCCACTTATATGTCGTGAAGTGCCAACATGACAATAGAAGCAGTAACTTATTGATCCCTGCTGTACTACAGGTTGTAATCGTGTTGGTGTCCTGAGTTCACCAATACAATTGAAAGATGATGGAGAAATGTGGATTGTAGATTCCCGCCAGGGTCTCCTGAAGAGGAAGAATCAGGGGACCCAGAGCAGGAGCTCCAATGACAATCCATCTCTATCCACACCTTCTCGCTCCTCCTGTAGTCCTGGCAGCCAAATAGCGCTGAGCATGGAGTGTCCTGGGCTGTACTGGACCACAGGAGAAAGCCTTGAGTCCTATCTGGAAAACTGTACATTTGTGTGAAGGCCTGGGTGCCCACAGAAAAGGCTCTGAGCGCCACCACTGGCACCCGTGCCATAGGTTCGCCACCACTGCTTTAGGGGATTAGCTTGACTGTATGACCCCCACCTCCAAGGCTAAAGTAACAGAGGCATCAATAATAATAGTTTTTAGAAGAAAGAGCCATCAAAGAGTCATCTAAAAGGTATTGTGTGGGATTTGTGAGGGGAGGTCACTGGTGACAGGTTCCCTTTAAAGAAGTCTATTAAAACATGTTCAGATGCATCATGGAGAGATAATACGGATCATTATTTGTTCCCACATCCTAATCCTGCCACAGGAAGTGATTGGTTGAATGACTTTTCTGGGAGCTAAGTGCAATTTAAAATGGGAGGCAGAGGTGGGTGCTTTCTGTTTCACACCCTATGTTACTGCAATGCGTGGGCATTTATGAAACGATAATGAAACCTACAACCACCTAAAATCTGAGCCATTCTGCATTGTCCAAACTTACCACTAAGCAGTAACAGGAGTTAAAGGTGTTTTGAAGTCATATACCGTATTTTTCGCACTATAAGGCGCCCAAAAAATCCTTTGATTTACTCAGAAATCAAAGGTGCGCCTTATAGCCCAGTGCGCCTTATATATGATCCGTACTTACAGACAACAGCTGCCTTGTACTGTGCACAGGTCTGCCACCTGCTGGTCATTCATCCATATAATCTGGTGCGCCTTATATATGAACCGTACTTACAGACAACAGCTGCCTTGTACCGTGCACAGGTCTGCCACCTGCTGGTCATTCATCCGTATAATCAGGTGCGCCTTATATATGAACCTAGATGTTTTAGCAGGCATTCATTGATGGTGCGCTTTATACTCCGGTGCGCCTTATAGTCCGAAAAATACGGTAGGTTGCTCCAGTACTTCCAGTGTTCGGACCCATTAAAGGATTCGAAGTTCCTGGAAGTGACGGGACTTGCTTTATCCAATAAGAGACCTCCACAGACCATGGGACGTCACTTTGGTTTTTCAATGGACTCACTTCCTGTGTTGTCCCCTGGTCAGAGGAGACTCCTTGAGGAAGCGGGTCCCAGCACTTTGAGCCAGGAGTAGCCATGTAAACCTGGTGCTGTAGCGCAGTTTCTCTCCACCCATGGTTATTGGATTCCCCTTTCAGGCTTTCTCTTGCCTTGAATTCAGAAAAATGAGTTGCCCGGTCCTTGATAGACCAAACATGAAGGTTTTTAGTCCTTAATAATTTCCTTATTTTGTCACCTCTTTTGTGCCAATAGACTCTGCTACCTATTACATATATGAGTCCAGAAGCCGAGTATTGTAGGGTATTGTCCTACTCCAAAGAGGAGCGAAACGGTGCGGGGCCGGCGCAGCGACTAATCAGGTCTCCTTATTCTTTACACAACCCAACCACATGTACTTGCCTGTATCTTTCCTAGAGAGTAGCCAGAACAGTCCTTAATCCAGAGAGGGACTCATTATACAGCTGTACATGTTCCTCTTCTAGATGGAAATCTCTGATCTGACCCTCGTGTCCTAAAGTAACATGCATTAACCCTCTGATTCCCTGACAAAGCTTCACAGATCTGCTGGAATGAGGTCTGCAGTAAACATTCACATCTCTATGTACAAAGCTTTGCCGCCATTGACTTGTCCTTATACTATTACTCCATCTCTCCACCCGACCGGTTTCAAAAGTGCAAAAATGCTCTAAGCCAAGTGCTTTCCATTAGCACCAAGAAGCACCAACCACTGATGAGTAACTTGGTTTAGACTCTTAAAGTTTCTCCTTCGTTTACCCAATGGTGTCCTAAATGTAGGAGAGGGTGGAAGGCAGAGGATTTGTTTTTTTTTGGGCCTTATGTTAAAGGGGTTTTCCCACGAAAGAAAATTCTCACATTTCTATCCGCTAGTCATGTTAACAGAATAAAGATCATTTTAACCCCTTACTTTACAATTTTAATCAATGTTATTGCTGTTTTAGTTGTATTATCCATCTAGTTCTGTGGGGGGTCAATGTGGTTACATTATTAGGGTACAGGTGTATATGCACTTTGATCTGACATTGTACTGACACAGACATGGAAAGAGAGATGAGACAGATCAGAGATGCATGAGATAATTACACAGACGCTGACAGAGAGAGGCTTTTACACTGTGAGCTCTGCTACATCTCACAGACATGTGCCTGCCTCCCCCTTACCCTAGATCACGTATATATCCTTGTAGTTTGCAGACTCTCTCTCTGCTCACCATCTCCTGGTAGGATGTGATCAGTGAGTGTCTCTGAGCTCCGTGCAGGGGGCGGGGCTACAGCCACACAGCAGAGACAGACAGAAATCTCTGCTCCACGATCTCACACAGAAATCCAAGATGGCGGCTTGACCCTAAGTCAGAAGTTACGTGGTCATGCCTAGGGGCAACTGAAATTGTGTACAGCAGGACTGATAGAGACAGGTTGGAATTATATCCAATTTGCATTGGATATGCAATTATGCATTTTTGTTAATAACAGTGAACTAAAGAATGTGATATTTTGTTATCCTGAGTACATATAAGAAACTTGTCTTCGTGGGAATACCCCTTTAAGGCTGATTTGCATATTATTCTACAGTTTCCCGAATTTGGATATGGCAGGGTTGGATGACTATCCAATCCCTTAGGGTGCTTTAAAACTCTCTCCCCAACAAATGATGATGGACCACAGCCAGAACTGTCTACTGGCAGCAGTCTACTTCTATCTCTAATTTAAAGGGAACCTACCACCACGATTCTACCTATAAAGGTAGATCGGGTGGTAGGTGGATGTAAGGAACGTGAGGAGAGCTCTTTTCAGAGCTAATCCTCACGTCCCCGCTAACTTTTGGGAAACTTTATTCCACTAATATGTAAATTCTGTTATGCGGCTACTGGGGCGTGGGATAGCCGGGCACGAGGCTACACAGCGCGGCTACTCCACGCCCCAGTAGCCACATTACTCCTCCTACCCTGTTGTGTGTGGCGCGCAGCTCCTCGTAGCTTCGCGCCCTCGTCCGACATGCTGGTGTTCTGCGCTGAGCAGCCACAGATCCGAGGCCGGAGCTACTGCGCATGCGCAGAACTCCGGCTTTTCGAATGAGGCCGCACACAACAGGGTAGGAGGAGTAACGTGGCTACTAGGGCGTGGAGTAGCCGCCCTGTATAGCCTTGTGCCCGGCTACCCCACGCCGCAGTAGCCGCTTAACAGAATTTACATATTAGTGGAATAAAGTTTCCCAAAAGTTAGTGGGGACGTGTGGATTAGCTCTAAAAAGGTTTATCCTCACGTCCCTTACATCCTTACACCTTTATAGGTAGAATCGTGATGGTAGGTTCTCTTTAAGGTTGGAAGGAGTAGCTGTTTAGGGAAGGAGTGTTGTACCATAAAGACTTAGGCTACCTTTACTCTACCGTTTAAACCTTTATTCTAAAAAGTAAAGATTTTTACATATCTGTTAATCCCATTGCCATCGATGTAAAATGTATGTAATCCGTGCAGTTAGGCGAGCGTCCGTTATGCATATGCGAACATATAACGGACACCTGCCTTACTGAACATGACGGATGACCTAGAATTTACACTAATGTCAATGGAATTTTGAATTGATATGTGAAACATCCGTTCTTTACTTTTCCCTAACGGAGGTAACAGTAGTGTGAACTTAGCCTTACATAAATTCAGCATCAATAAATGATGGCGACAACTCATGGTAGATACCAGGGGGCTGGAAAAAACGAAAATGCAAAAAAATGCATGAGCGTCTGATCAATGAAAATCAAGTTGTGGATAAAAATGGAAAGACTTGGTCTATGGTAAGAAGCACTGAAACCACCAATGCAAAAAATACATATCGCTTTCTATAACTTGTATATTAGTCCTGACATACTGTATATTAACTGCTGCGAGTACTTCCAATCTCAAAGGACTTGTGTAATGTCCCAAATTAATGCTTTACCCAATCCATCCTTTGGTTCAGCTCTGACTATGTCCTGTCACGCAAAAACATTCTGCAACCAAACCTGTATTTGTGGCGACCATGTATCACTGGCCATCGTCACCACCTGCACCTGCGTATCCCCACCACAACATTATGGGGCAGTGAAGCTCCAGCCTCTAAGCAATTCATATCAAGCAAAGTAAAATGTGTTGTATCGTACCATTATATTACTACCAGGACCATCTGTGGTAAGTGGAGATCCGGAGCTCCTCGCTGCTCTTATTTCCATTCTGAATGTTTGGGTTAGAAAATTCCAGTAAATGATTCTATAATCTGTTCCTAATCTTAAAATAGATGTTGTCCATTATGAAAGATTCTAAGCAATGATTTTTTTTTTTTTTTTAAAAACAGTACCAAAAAAATCTGAATTATTTTTTAAACAAATCAGAATTGCAACTTTTTACATTATAATTTTGACCTGTGTTAATAATTTTCCCTTCTCATGATCCTTCGCCTCGGGGGCCAAACACCAAATCCTGAGAAATCCCAAACTGATTGTGGAGGGGCCATCCTAAAGCCTTCTATGTTACTTGCAGTAGGTCAGAAGGCATAGGGGGGGGGGGCAGAATATGGATCATGTTACGTGATGTGAAAATACTCGGAGGTTTTACATTTCAAGCCCTTCACCTCTTTCATGTAGAAGGTATATTGTGCAGCAGCGCCGCCTCTTACAGTGTTTGGCAGTTTTCCACAGCTTATAAAATCCTTTCATACGTAAAAACCTATGTTACCCTACATTGAGATGTGGGCCCATGCTGCCTGTGAGTGGAGGGTCAGAGGCCACTGTACGGGAATAAAGAAGATATCAATGTGCAATGACTTTGTCACTACTAGAGATGGTAATGAGGAAGATATCCCAGACGTGGGCCCAGGTTTGGTAAATGAAAAGAATCCAGTACAACACAATAAAAAAAAATATACAAACAGAGAAAAGAACACAATCCAAGTGGCTTAAAAAGAACAATTATAAATATTTTAAAATATATATATTTTATATATTTTAAAATAACGAGCTCAGGGATATGAGACAATTTCCATCCATGGACACCCCTTAATTCACAGTTACGTGTGCTTTTTGGCCTGCACAAGAGTAAGCGGAAGACACAACTTGTAACAATGTTTCATTGGGCACTATTATTGTGTGTTGTGTCTCCGTCTTATCTACATCCAGGCCAATTTTTGTTTCTTCTTACTCGACCCCTTTTTTGCTGCTGCGGACGCTTTCTCAAATTTATACAGTAGCAAAAAGGCTAAAGTACATGTAAACAAGAGTCCCCTGCTCCCCCCAAATAGGAGCGGGTATTTTATTATTGGTAACTTTACGTTGCCATTTGCATCCAGATTCTAGTTTTTTTTTTATTTGCAGTCGTTTCCTAACATTACTCCCTCGCTGATGCTTCAGGTTCCTTTAGTCTAAGCTAAATAAGCTGCATGTGTGAATTAAACCTTAGAAATAGTTCTAGCGGAATCAGATCTATGAAAAAAAATCTGATTACGGGCAAGAAACAAAGATGTTGGAACTTCTCCATGTATCTTAATTTAGAGAAGAGTCATTTTTAATAACTCCGTCATTAAATATCCAGTTCCCAAGTTTTTAGACCCCAGAAAAATGGGGAAAAATCTGGCAGCAAATGACAATGGTGTTAACAGCCCTAATACTTCATAAATACAAATAGTACACATACACAGGAAGAATGTTACATTCTAATACTCAGAAGGCATATTATTAGTGTATACGCTAGTCACTGTGTCGCTCCTTCCCTTGTCTTGCCAAGTGTCTGCGTGCGTTTTACTGGACACGGCGGCAGTAATAGCCCAGAACCTTGCACTTCTCACACAGATGTTGGGGGTGCTCCTTGCTTTGATCCGATACATCCAGACCGTCAGGTTTTTCTAAAGGTCGCTGTTAATGGGAGAGAAAGGAACAAAGGATTAATTAATGTGTTTGCAACATAATACCACGTTTGGACACTGGAGCCACTGAGCAGCTGTCAGTGAACTTCAACCCCGTCCTGGGCAGATGACAGCGCGGCTTTCTACAGCCGGTCCCGCACCCCCTGGACTATAGGAGCTCAATGCTACACAGTTTGAACTTGTGTCCCATACCATGTCTGGATTACAAATCCATCTTGAAAAATGTATCTTTGTGCTTGGCCTAAATCCAGGCTTAGTCTTTGCCAGGTCTTGGAAGCCGTTTGACTAGCTGAGAGCCAGCAATGACAGGCTGCAGGGCCGGGTCCACAATCCCAGATTGATTTCTGCACATTTAGTGAAAAAGATAATAAAAACAGTTGGGAGAACTCCGTGCGCCGAGCCGTGCTAGTCACTTGTGGTTTTGTGTTCCTTCTTTGCACCCAGTCATCAGAACAGCTGCCCACTTTCCTAGCTGTTACAGAAGTCTCCTCCGCCTTAACATTATTCATGACGTTCCCTCGCTTTTTAAAGGGACATTGTTACCAGATTTTACCCCATTAAATTACGAGACGCCGTGCAGTTCTGTGAAAAAAAACACAGGCAGTATCTCTGCTAGAAATGTCTACCATCTACCATGTGATGTGATGCAGTATGAAGCAAACATACCTTGAGAATGCTGTAGCTACACTGTTGCAGAAACATATCTTGTTTAATCCCTGATCTGAGTGTTTTTGCTAAAAAAAACAAATTATAAAATTCAGGACCTTGGGGAAGATGGGTACTTAGTAGCGGCTGTGTTTCACAGAGCTTGCTCAACTGTCCAGACAGGACTAATCAACCTGAGTTGGATTACTTATACACAGCAGCTGGGGGAATGATGCAGCAATTGATTACTTCTGCCTGTCAGGTTCAATACAGTGAATAGAACATTCTCTGAAGAAGTGAATAAGGAGGAGAAGCGACCGGGCATCCCCGGGCATCCCCAGAGCCTCGTTATCATAATTGTATAATTGTTTTTTGAGCAATACCACTCGGATCAGGGATTAAACAAATTGGGGCAGATTTACTTACCCGGCCCATTTGCGATCCAGCAGCGCGTTCTCTGCGCTGGAATCGGGCCCCCCGCGGGATTTATTAAGGTAGTTCCTCCGCCGTCCACCAGGTGGCGCTGCTGCGCTGAAAAGCATCGGAACGCGCTGGAGGTCACCGAGCCGGGCTGAGTGAAGGCAAGTACAAGCTCCGCGACAGATTTTTTGTTTTAAATGCGGCAGTTTTTCCGAATCCACTGTATTTTCGTTCGGCCATGCCCCCCGATTTCCGTCGCGTGCATGCCAGCGCCGATGCGCCACAATCCGATCGCGTGCGCCAAAATCCCGGGGCAATTCAGGGGAAATCGGCGCAAATCGGAAATATTCGGGTAACACGTCGGGAAACCGCGAATCGGGCCCTTAGTAAATGACCCCCAATACGTTTCTGCATCAGTGTCGCTACAGCATTCACAAGGTATGTTTGGGTAACAATGCATAAAAAGAAATGGTAGATTTCCTTTAAATGTCTCAAGTTCTGTAGCTGCCAGTACCACAATTCTGATTTGATCCGGAGGATGAGATTCTTATCTTTAATATGACACCAAAAGCATATTTCTAGGTACTATAGAACTAAAGATCACATCTGAATCAAGACTCAAGACTTGACTCAACTCATATTGATGCAAAATATGACTCTTCTCTACACATTTTTACACAATTTTGGAGGAGATTTTTTTTTTTTAAATAGGAGAAAGGATCACATTTCATATAAGAGAGAATTCTAGAAAGGACTTTTCATTCTCTAGCAGTTTAATGGGGTAAGATCTGGTGACAGCAGGCACGGCATCTAATTCAAAGAGGTAAATATTTTTTTCCAAAATGGTAGAATTAGTTGAAAAAAAGGATAAAGCATAAATCCCTTCGCCGATCCCTTATTGCTGCTGTTCAACAATGTTCCTGCTTCTCCATGACACAAAAGAATTGACACTCAATGAAACAGCGACTGGTTGGTCACTGCCACGGCCTTTCATTGGTTGAGGAGTCATTGAGGAGAGCAAAAGAGAGCATCCAGAAAGTATCAGCAGTGCTGGGGGAAATGTTATTAAAGGGGTTGGCACCAATAAATCTGTTCCATGAGACGTGTCTCTGCATGTGCCCGAGCCTCTCTCTGTCCACACCAGGGGTGTGCTATTTGCATGCAAGCATTAATAAGAGCCAGGAGGAGCTGAGCGATATACAACTGTCCATTTGCAGCAGCATGTATAGAGCAGGATGAGGAGCTGAGAGATGATACATGTGCTATTTGCATGTCAAGCATGTCATCGAGCAGTAGGAGCTGAATCAGATGTACATAACGTGTACATTTGCAGGCAGATGTAAATAGAGCAGGAGGACAGCAGATTATACATTTGCTATTTCAGTAGCATCGTACACTCGAGCAGAAAGCTGACGCAGTTATATATCCTAGCTATTTGCGGCAGCGATGATAGAGCATATGAGCTGAGTCAGATTATACATGTCCTAGTTACAGGCAGCATGTAATAGAGCCGGAGGACTGAGCCGAATTATACCGTCTTTGCAGACAGCATGTTATAGAGCAGGAGAAGTTGAGCAGAATATACGCATGTGCTGATGTGCAGGCAGCATTTTTAAGGCATTAACCAGCTAGCAGATTGTAGCTGTGCATTAGTGCCTATTTACAGGCAGCATTTAATAAGCAGAAGAGCTGAGGCCATAGTACATGTCCCTATGTGCAGGCGAGTCATGTAATAGAGCATGAGGAGCTGATCATATTATACATGTCCTATTTTCAGCCGCATGTCATAGCGCAGGAGGAGCTGAGTAGGTTTATACATACTTCCATATTCAAGGAGTATTGTATAGAGCAGGAGGAGCTGAGCATATTGTACATAGTTCTCCTTATCTTCGCTTTAGCCTAATATACAGCAAGAGAAACAATTGAACAATTGTTTTTTTTCTATTTGCAGGTCAGCATGCTATAGGAGCAGCAGGAGCAGAACACTTAATAAATGGTATTTGGAAAATGGTTAAACATAACTAAACATACTACATGGCACATATTATACTTACAATTTAAAGTTGGCTGCAAGCATGTGACCCTTCCCCAGGTGGCATGACCTCTGACTTCCTGTGACGGCCCCCGTACCATGATGGCTTCCAGCAGGATGGAGGTGACCACCCAAGACTTCACCCCCCTCTGTCTCATAACCACTCAGTGTCACGGAAGTCTCCAGTGCTGCTGCCGGGGACACACGGCGGATGGCAAACAGGATAAAAAAGGTTTACCAGGTGACCCATTAGGTCTGGTACTACCGTGTAAAGTTTGTTATAAACTGTCATAAGTGATCCACACCCTTTAATAGAGACCAATTGCTTGGACCTTCTGATCGGGTCCATTCCAGCGTATGCAGGCAGACACGGCGCCGGGCACTTCCCTCATTATAGTGGGGGGTGCTTCCCCCAAATCTTGTGCAAAAGGTCACTTACCCTTCTTTTTGCTCTATCTGTCTGTAATAACATATAGTCTAGCGCGCAGAAACTCTATCCCTCAGGTAGTGCAAGTGGCTATAGGGCCTATGCCTATGGAACTACAGGAGGTCCACCCACTTAAGGACACCCGACTTTACATACGACCCCTAGTTAGAAGACGGAACCCCTCTTCCCCCGCTGACCTCTGGATGACCCATCTGCCACCCTGTGACACCTCTGGTGACCGATCTCTGGTAGTTGTGACTATAGTACCCAGGCTGCAATTTAGATACAGCATGTAAGGGGTGTAGTGAAGATTTATGGAATATCCTTGGGTCCATTACGAAGTCAAAAAAAAAAATTCAGAAACCACAACTTGGCACTGGGGCCAAAAAAAAAAAAATTTGTTTAGTCTGCATCTACAGATAAAATATACAAGATTCTATACATAGCAATATCAACTTAAAGAACAACCGTATTGACCCGGGGAACTGCCTGTACTGTGCCATGACATTTTACTTATGAATATTTAAACCTATTTTTTCTCATGTCACTCTCTCATATTCTATATTTTACAGTAAAATCTAGTATCTTTAGAGACAACAATGGGAGCAGATTTATCAGTGTCTGAAAGTCAGGATATTTCTTAGTTGCTCATGGCAACCATCACATGAAGCACTGGATAAAATGAAAGACATTAAGCTGCTCTGGATGGTCGCGAAGGACAGTCTAGAAAGATTATGCCACTTTCAGACCCATTGATAAATCTAGCCCGCCTTGGATTGTGGTGCGCTTCCATTATTAACTGCTCTAAGAGTGACCTCGAGGCTCAGGAATAGCAGGTTTCTCCCACTAGTATTTCCAGCTAGCTACAACCCCAACAACCTGACATCTGGTGTGTTCGCTGCCAGAAAATATTGGTTGTCATAGGCATTTCTAAAGGCCAAAAATGATGTCACTGTTGGAGTTCTGCGGAGATCTGGGGATACTTTGTAGGATTTGTTTTCGATGCAGATGTTTGCAGGAGAGGTTGGGAGGCTATAGCCGGGGGCAGCGTCACCACAAGGAGCCCACAGGGCTTATAGCAAAAAATAGTCGATGGCAATATAATACTTTCCGTACTGTAGGAGTTCCAGTCTTTTTAAGCGCCCCAGATCAGCCAGCCACCCCCCACCATAAGCCTGCCCCCCTTGTATATGCCAGCCAGCCCCCCCCTGTATATTGCCTCCCAGTCCCCCTCAGTATACTGTCAGAAACCCCCACCCCCTAGTATCAGCCAGCCCCCCCCCCTGTATATTGCCAGCCAGTCCCCCCAGTATACAGCCATCCCCCCACCATAAAGCCAGCCTCCCCCTGTAAATGCCTCCCAGTCCCCCCAGTATACAGCCAGCCCCCCTATATATTGCCAGCCAGTCCCCCCAGTATAAAGCCAGCCCCCCCCCTGTATATGCTCCCAGTCCCAGTTACGCACCCCCTATTTGCCAGTCCCGTATACAGCAGCCCCCTTATATACCGCATTCCCCCAGTATACAGCGCCCCCGTTATAGCCACCAGTCCCCCCGTATTGACTATAGCCCGCCCCCCTGTATATAGCCTCCAGTCCCCCCAGTTATACAGCCCCCCTTTATTGGCCTCCCAGTCCCCCCAGTATACAGCAAGCCCCCCTGTAATAGCCAGCCAGTCCCCCGTATACAGCCAGCCCCCCTGTAGATAAGCAGCCAGTCCCCCGTATACACCACCCCCCTGTATATAGCCAGCCAGTCCCCCCAGTATATAGCCAGCCCCCCCTGTATATAGCCTCCCAGTCCCCCCAGTATACAGCCCCCCCTTATAATTGCCTCCCATCCCCCCATAACAGGACAGCCAGCCCCCTGTATAATAGCCAGCCAGTCCCCCCAGTATACAGCCAGCCCCCCGTATATAGCCAGCCAGTCCCCCCAAAAAAAAAAGGTATACAGCCGCCCCCTGTAATAATCCCAGCCAGTCCCCCCAGTATATAGCCAGCCCCCCTGTATATAGCATCCCAGTCCCCCAGTATACAGCCCCCCTGTATATTGCCTCCCGTCAGGCCGCGCCAGCACCCGGCCAACCCGGCAAGTGCCGGGGCCCCGGGGTACTGGAGGGGCCCACTCGGGCCCCGATCATGTACCAGTTGTCGTCATAAGACACTGGTACATTGATCACCATTGGATCGATCACTTTTCTGCCTCTAGCTGCGCTGGTCGGGAGCGCAGCATAGAGCAAATCTAAACTCACCTGTCCCGGTTCCCACGATGCCAGCGCTCCGCAGGGTATGCGACTGCTCTGAAGCCGGCGCACGATGACGTCATCGATCACGTTGCCGGCTCAGAGCCGGCGCGTACGGGAGGCCCAGGCCGAAGACAGCTGCAGTGCTGCGCCGGGGGAACAACGACAGGTAAATACTTCTTTTTCTCTTTCTGGTTGGGAGTCGGGTGTCCGTGGGGGGGTCATGTGTATACAGGGGAGAGGGAGGGGGGGGGTGTTAGTGTGTCAGCAGGGGGGGTCATTGTGTCCACAGGGGGAGGAGGGTCAGTGTGTCCACAGGGGGAGGGAGGGGGTCAGTGTCCAGGGGGGGGAGGGGGTCCAGTGTGTCCACAGGGGAGGGGGTCATTGTGTCAGCAGGGGGGTTCAGTGGTGTCCGGTTCAGTGTGTCCGCAAGTGGTGGTGGTGGGGTTCATGTGTCCGGGTTCAGTGTGTCACGCAGTGGTGGTGGTTGGGGGGGGGGGGTTCAGTGTGTCCCCAGGGTCAGTGTTCCCAGGGGGAGGGGCCCAGTGTGGCCACTGGAGGGCGGTCCACGGAGGGGTCCACTAAGGCTCTGTCCCCAGGGGCCCACTAAAACTGGAGCCGGCCCGCTCCCAGTCCCCCCAGTATACAGCCCCCCTGTAATTGCCAGCCAGTCCCCCCAGTACTGTATACGCTAGCCCCCATATATATATAGCCAAAGAGCCCCCCCAGTATACAGCAGCCCCCCTGTATATGCCAGCCAGTCCCCCCCAGAATATACCTGTCCCCCCAGTATACAGCCCCCCCTGTATTTGCCTCCCATTCCCCCCAGTATACAGCACCCCCCTGTAATTGCCAGCCATTCCCCCAGTATACAGCCAGCACCCCCTGTATATTGCCAGCCATCTCCTCAGTATACAGCCTGCCCCTGTATATATCCAACAGCCCCCCCTGTATATTTCAGCCACACCCCCCCCTGTATATTGCCACACCAGTCCCCTCAGTACTACAGCCTGCCCCCTGTATATATCCAAACACCCCCCCGTATATTGCCAGCCCACCCCCCCTGTATATGCACCAGTCCCCTCAGTATCAAGCCTGCCCCTTTATATAGCCAAACAGCCCCCCCCAGTATACACCAGCCCCCTATAAATATCCAGACACCCCCAGTATATAGTCAAAAGCCCCCACCCTATTAGCCAGCCCCCCCCAGAAAATAGCCAATGTGCTCCAACCTACCCCCCCAGTATACAGCCCAACGACCCCCCACCCCACTGTGACACCTGCCCCCCCCATATCACCCAATGACCCCCACCCCGCACCTCCTGTGTAGAGCCTGCCCCCCCCCCTATACAGCCCAATGACCCCCCACCCTCACTGTGTACAGCCTGCCCCCCCCAGTATACAGCCCAATGACCCCCCACCCTCACTGTGTACAGCCTGCCCCCCCCAGATACAGCCCAATGACCCCACCCCACCCCGCACCCTCACTGTGTAGAGCGCCCCCCCCCGTATTACACGCCAATGACCCCCCCACCCCCGCACCCTCACTGTGTAACAGCCTGCCCCCCCCCAGTAACACCCATGACCCCCCACCCTCACTGTGTACAGCCCTGCCCCCCCCAGTACCAGCCCATGACCCCCACCCCCCCCGCACCCTCACTGTGTACAGCCTGCCCCCCCGTATACACCCAATGACCCCCACCCTTACTGTGTACAGCCTGCCCCCCTCCCGTATAACAGCCCAATGACCCCCCCACTCTCACTGTGTACAGCCAGCCGCCTCCCCTCTATACAGCAGCTCCGCTGCTACAGTCCGGCCGCACAGTCCGTGACCGCTCAGGGAGCGCTGGTGGCTCACAGAATATGGTGTCAGCCACTTGGCCATGTCATATTCTGTGGGACGCCGACACACATGGACTGTCCACGCCGGCCGACTGTAGCGGCGGAGCTTCGGGGGAGCGCTGGATGTCTTGTTGTTTTTTCAACCGGCCCCATCAGCCCCGGACTGACCCAGACTCATCGGCCCACCGGGATTTCTCCGGTGGGGTCATATGGCCAGTCCGACGTGTCTCTGCATGTGCCCGAGCCTCTCTCTGTCCACACCAGGGGCGGACTGGCCATATGACCCACCCGGAGAAATCCCGGTGGGCCGATGAGTCTGGGGCCAGTCCGGGGCTGATGGGGCCGGTTGAAAAAACAACAAAACATCCAGCGCTCCCCCGAAGCTCCGCCGCTACAGTCCGGCCGGCGGTGACAGCTCCATGTGTGTCGGCGTCCCACAGAATATGACATGTGCTATTTGCATGCAAGCATTAATAAGAGCCAGGAGGAGCTGAGCGATATACAACTGTCCATTTGCAGCAGCATGTATAGAGCAGGATGAGGAGCTGAGAGATGATACATGTGCTATTTGCATGTCAAGCATGTCATCGAGCAGTAGGAGCTGAATCAGATGTACATAACGTGTACATTTGCAGGCAGATGTAAATAGAGCAGGAGGACAGCAGATTATACATTTGCTATTTCAGTAGCATCGTACACTCGAGCAGAAAGCTGACGCAGTTATATATCCTAGCTATTTGCGGCAGCGATGATAGAGCATATGAGCTGAGTCAGATTATACATGTCCTAGTTACAGGCAGCATGTAATAGAGCCGGAGGACTGAGCCGAATTATACCGTCTTTGCAGACAGCATGTTATAGAGCAGGAGAAGTTGAGCAGAATATACGCATGTGCTGATGTGCAGGCAGCATTTTTAAGGCATTAACCAGCTAGCAGATTGTAGCTGTGCATTAGTGCCTATTTACAGGCAGCATTTAATAAGCAGAAGAGCTGAGGCCATAGTACATGTCCCTATGTGCAGGCGAGTCATGTAATAGAGCATGAGGAGCTGATCATATTATACATGTCCTATTTTCAGCCGCATGTCATAGCGCAGGAGGAGCTGAGTAGGTTTATACATACTTCCATATTCAAGGAGTATTGTATAGAGCAGGAGGAGCTGAGCATATTGTACATAGTTCTCCTTATCTTCGCTTTAGCCTAATATACAGCAAGAGAAACAATTGAACAATTGTTTTTTTTCTATTTGCAGGTCAGCATGCTATAGGAGCAGCAGGAGCAGAACACTTAATAAATGGTATTTGGAAAATGGTTAAACATAACTAAACATACTACATGGCACATATTATACTTACAATTTAAAGTTGGCTGCAAGCATGTGACCCTTCCCCAGGTGGCATGACCTCTGACTTCCTGTGACGGCCCCCGTACCATGATGGCTTCCAGCAGGATGGAGGTGACCACCCAAGACTTCACCCCCCTCTGTCTCATAACCACTCAGTGTCACGGAAGTCTCCAGTGCTGCTGCCGGGGACACACGGCGGATGGCAAACAGGATAAAAAAGGTTTACCAGGTGACCCATTAGGTCTGGTACTACCGTGTAAAGTTTGTTATAAACTGTCATAAGTGATCCACACCCTTTAATAGAGACCAATTGCTTGGACCTTCTGATCGGGTCCATTCCAGCGTATGCAGGCAGACACGGCGCCGGGCACTTCCCTCATTATAGTGGGGGGTGCTTCCCCCAAATCTTGTGCAAAAGTCACTTACCCTTCTTTTTAGTTCTATCTTCTGTAATAAGCATCTAAGTCTGCGCGCGAGAACTCTTCCCTAGCAGTAGTGCAAGTGGCTATAGTGGCACTTATCCTATGGACTAAGGAGGTTCCCACCTACTTAAGGAACCCGCTTTACATACGACCCTAGTTAGACAGGACGGAACCCCTCTCCCCCGCTGTACCTCTGGATGTACCCACTCTGCCGAACACCTGTGAACACTCTGTGACCGATTCTGATAGTTGTACTATAGTACCCAGGGCTGCAATTTAGATAGCTGTGAAGGTGCTGTAGTGAAATTTGATGGAAAATCCTTAGGGTCCCAATTACGACAAAAAAAAAAATTCAGAAACTCCAATTGGCACTGGCGGCCAAAGAAAAAAAAATTTTTTGGTCTGCATCTACAGATAAAATTACAAGAATTCTAATTACATAGCAAATATCAACTTAAGAACAAACCTATTGAACCCGGGGACTTGCCTGTAACTGTCCATGACACTTTTACTTATGAATATTTAAAACCTATTTTATATTCATCTCATCGCTCATATTCTAAATATTTTCAGTAAAATAATTATCTGAGAGCAAACATGGGAGCAGATTTATCAGTGTCGTGAAAGTCAAGGATATTCTTAGTTGCTCATGGCACCAATACACAGTGAGCACTTGGTAAAATGAAAGGACTTAGCATCGCTCTGGATGGTCGCAACAGGAACACTAGAAAGATTATGCCTACTTTCAGACCCTTGATAAATCTAGCCCGCCTATGGATATTGGTGCTGCTCCATGTTTGGAATGCTGTCAGGTGTGACTCCATCGGGCTCAGGAATGAGGTTTTCTTCCACTGTATTCCAGCTACAACCCCACACCTGACATCTGGTGACGTTCGCTGCCAGAAAATTATTGGTTGGTCATGGCATTTCTAAAGGCCAAAAATATGTCATGTTGGAGTTCTGCGGAGATCGGGGATACTTTGTAGGATTTGTTTTCGATGCGATGTTTGCAGGAGAGGTTGGGAGGCTATAGCCGGGGGCGCGTCACCACAAGGAGCCCCACAGGGGTCTTTATAGCAAAAAATAGTCGATGGGCAATATATACTTTCCGTACTGTAGGAGTTCCAGTCTTCTTTAAGCGCCCCAGTATCCAGCCAGCCACCCCCCACCATAACGCCTGCCCCCCTTGTATATGCCACAGCCAGCCCCCCCCTGTATATTGCCTCCCAGTCCCCCTCAGTATCTGTCAGAAACCCCCACCCCCTAGTATCCGCCAGCCCCCCCCCCTGTATATTACCAGCCAGTCCCCCAGTATACAGCCATCCCCCCACATAAGCCAGCCCCCCCCCCTGTAAATTGCCTCCCAGTCCCCCCATATCTACAGCCACCCCCCTATATATGCCAGCCAGTCCCCCCGTATAAAGCCAGACCCCCCCCCCTGTATATGCTCCCAGTCCCCATATACGCACCCCCTATTGCCGCATCCCCCGTATACAGCAGCCCCCTGTATATACGCATTCCCCAGTATACACGCCCCGTTATAGCCACCAGTCCCCCCGTATGACTATAGCCCGCCCCCCTGTATATAGCCTCCAGTCCCCCCAGTATACAGCCCCCCTTTATTGGCCTCCAGTCCCCCCATAATACAGCAAGCCCCCCTGTATATAGCCAGCCAGTCCCCCCAGTATACAGCCAGCCCCCCTGTATATAGCCAGCCAGTCCCCCCAGTATACAGCCAGCCCCCCTGTATATAGCCAGCCAGTCCCCCCAGTATATAGCCAGCCCCCCCTGTATATAGCCTCCCAGTCCCCCCAGTATACAGCCCCCCCTTATAATTGCCTCCCATCCCCCCATAACAGGACAGCCAGCCCCCTGTATAATAGCCAGCCAGTCCCCCCAGTATACAGCCAGCCCCCCGTATATAGCCAGCCAGTCCCCCCAAAAAAAAAAGGTATACAGCCGCCCCCTGTAATAATCCCAGCCAGTCCCCCCAGTATATAGCCAGCCCCCCTGTATATAGCATCCCAGTCCCCCAGTATACAGCCCCCCTGTATATTGCCTCCCAGTCAGGCCGCGCCAGCACCCGGCCAACCCGGCAAGTGCCGGGGCCCCGGGGTACTGGAGGGGCCCACTCGGGCCCCGATCATGTACCAGTTGTCGTCATAAGACACTGGTACAATTGATCACCATTGGATCGATCACTTTTCTGCCTCTAGCTGCGCTGGTCGGGAGCGCAGCATAGAGCAAATCTAACTCACCTGTCCCGGTTCCCACGATGCCAGCGCTCCGCAGGGTATGCGACTGCTCTGAAGCCGGCGCACGATGACGTCATCGGATCACGTTGCCGGCTCAGAGCCGGCGCGTACGGGAGGCCCAGGCCGAAGACAGCTGCAGTGCTGCGCCGGGGGAACACGACAGGTAAATACTTCTTTTTCTCTTTCTGGTTGGGAGTCGGGTGTCCGTGGGGGGGTCATGTGTATACAGGGGAGAGGGAGGGGGGGGGTGTTAGTGTGTCAGCAGGGGGGGTCATTGTGTCCACAGGGGGAGGAGGGGTCAGTGTGTCCACAGGGGGAGGGAGGGGGTCAGTGTCCAGGGGGGGGAGGGGGTCAGTGTGTCCACAGGGGAGGGGGTCATTGTGTCAGCAGGGGGGTTCAGTGTGTCCGGGTTCAGTGTGTCCGCAAGTGGTGGTGGTGGGGGTTCAGTGTGTCCGGGTTCAGTGTGTCCGCAAGTGGTGGTGGTGGGGGGGGGGGTTCAGTGTGTCCCCAGGGTCAGTGTTCCCAGGGGGAGGGGCCCAGTGTGGCCACTGGAGGGCGGTCCACGGAGGGGTCCACTAAGGCTCTGTCGCCCAGGGGCCCACTAAAACTGGAGCCGGCCCTGCTCCCAGTCCCCCCAGTATACAGCCCCCCTGTAATTGCCAGCCAGTCCCCCCAGTACTGTATACGCTAGCCCCCATATATATATAGCCAAAGAGCCCCCCCAGTATACAGCAGCCCCCCTGTATATGCCAGCCAGTCCCCCCCAGAATATACCTGTCCCCCCAGTATACAGCCCCCCCTGTATTTGCCTCCCATTCCCCCCAGTATACAGCACCCCCCTGTAATTGCCAGCCATTCCCCCAGTATACAGCCAGCACCCCCTGTATATTGCCAGCCATCTCCTCAGTATACAGCCTGCCCCTGTATATATCCAACAGCCCCCCCTGTATATTTCAGCCACACCCCCCCCTGTATATTGCCACACCAGTCCCCTCAGTACTACAGCCTGCCCCCTGTATATATCCAAACAGCCCCCCCGTATATTGCCAGCCCACCCCCCCTGTATATGCACCAGTCCCCTCAGTATCAAGCCTGCCCCTTTATATAGCCAAACAGCCCCCCCCAGTATACACCAGCCCCCTATAAATATCCAGACACCCCCAGTATATAGTCAAAAGCCCCCACCCTATTAGCCAGCCCCCCCCAGAAAATAGCCAATGTGCTCCAACCTACCCCCCCAGTATACAGCCCAACGACCCCCCACCCCACTGTGACACCTGCCCCCCCCATATCACCCAATGACCCCCACCCCGCACCTCCTGTGTAGAGCCTGCCCCCCCCCCTATACAGCCCAATGACCCCCCACCCTCACTGTGTACAGCCTGCCCCCCCCAGTATACAGCCCAATGACCCCCCACCCTCACTGTGTACAGCCTGCCCCCCCCAGATACAGCCCAATGACCCCACCCCACCCCGCACCCTCACTGTGTAGAGCGCCCCCCCCCGTATTACACGCCAATGACCCCCCCACCCCCGCACCCTCACTGTGTAACAGCCTGCCCCCCCCCAGTAACACCCATGACCCCCCACCCTCACTGTGTACAGCCCTGCCCCCCCCAGTACCAGCCCATGACCCCCACCCCCCCCGCACCCTCACTGTGTACAGCCTGCCCCCCCGTATACACCCAATGACCCCCACCCTTACTGTGTACAGCCTGCCCCCCTCCCGTATAACAGCCCAATGACCCCCCCACTCTCACTGTGTACAGCCAGCCGCCTCCCCTCTATACAGCCAGCTCCGCTGCTACAGTCCGGCCGCACAGTCCGTGACCGCTCAGGGAGCGCTGGTGGCTCACAGAATATGGTGTCAGCCACTTGCCATGCCGGCGGTGACAGCTCCATGTGTGTCGGCGTCCCACAGAATATGACAACGTCAAGTGGCTGACACCATATTCTGTGAGCCACCAGCGCTCCCTGAGCGGTCACGGACTGTGCGGCCGGACTGTAGCAGCGGAGCTGGCGGTATAGAGGGGGAGGCGGCTGGCTGTACACAGTGAGGGTGGGGGGGTCATTGGGCTGTATACTGGGAGGGGGGCGTCCAGCCCCCCTGTATATCCAGCCCACGTCCCCCCAGATGATAACAGCCCAGCCCCCCCTGTATATAGCAGCCCAGTCACCCCCAGTATACAGCCAGCCCCCCCTGTATATAGCCGCTCCCATGCGTGCTACCCCCAGTATAACCAGCCACCCCCTTGATATTGCCTCCAGTCCCCCCCAGTTGACAGCCAGCCCCCTAGTGTAATGCACGCCAGCCAGTCCCCCCAGTATACAGCCAGCCCCCACTGATATATTAGCCCCACCCAAGTCCCCACCAAGTATACAGCCAGCCCCCCTGATATAGCCCGCCATCCCCCCAGTATATAGCCGCCCCCCGGTAGCAAGCCCCCATCCCCCAGTATATCAAGCCCCCCCTGTATATTGCCTCCCAGTCAGGCCCGGCCAGCACCCGGCCAACCCGGGGCAAGTGCCGGGGCCCCGGGGTACGGAGGGCTCCTCCCGGCCCGCACACCGGATCACAATGTACCAGTGTCTGTCATAACACTGGATACAACTTATCACTTGGAATCGATCACTTTTCTGCCTCTAGCTGCGCTGGTCGGAGCGGCAGCATAGAGCAGAATCTAACTCACCTGTCCCGGTTCCCACGATCCAGCGCTCCTCAGGGTATGCCGACTGCTCTGAAAGCCGGCGCACATGATGACGTTCATCGGATCACGTTGCCGGCTTCAGAGCCGGCGCGTACGGAGGCCCAGGCCGAAGACAGCTGCAGGTGTCTGCGCCGGGGAACCAGGACGGTAAATACTTCTTTTTCCTTTCTGATGGGAGTCGGGTGTGTCCGGGGGGGTCAGTGTGTATACAGGGGAAGGGAGGGGGGGGGTAGTGTGTCAGCAGGGGGGGTCATTGTGTCCACGAGGGGGAGTGGGGGTCAGTGTGTCCACAGGGGAGGGAGGGGGGTCAGTGTGTCCACAGGGGGGGAGGGGTCAGTGTCCACAGGGGATGGGGGGTCATTGTGCAGCAGGGGGGTTTCAGTGTGTCCGGTTCAGTGTGTTCCGCAAGTGGTGGTGGTGGGGTTCAGTGTGTCCGGTTCAGTGTGGTCCGCAAGTGGGTTGGGTGGGGGGGGGGTTCAGTGTGTCCCCAGGGTCAGTGTGTCCGCAGGGGGAGGGGGCGCAGTGTGGCCACTGGAGGGCGGTCCACGGAGGGGTCCACTAAGGCTCTGTCGCCCAGGGGCCCACTAAAACCTGGAGCCGGCCCTGCTCCCAGTCCCCCCAGTATACAGCCCCCCCTGTATATTGCCAGCCAGTCCCCCCCAGTACTGTATACAGCTAGCCCCCATATATATATAGCCAAGAGCCCCCCCAGTATAACACCAGCCCCCCTGTATATAGCCAGCCAGTCCCCCCAGAATATAGCCGTCCCCCCAGTATACAGCCCCCCCTGTATATTGCCTCCCAGTCCCCCCAGTATACAGCACCCCCCTGTATATTGCCAGCCAGTCCCCCCAGTATACAGCCAGCACCCCCTGTATATTGCCAGCCAGTCTCCTCAGTATACAGCCTGCCCCCTGTATATATCCAAACAGCCCCCCTGTATATTGCCAGCCAGCACCCCCCCCTGTATATTGCAGCCAGTCCCTCAGTATACAGCCTGCCCCCTGTATATATCCAAACAGCCCCCCCTGTATATTTCCAGCCGCACCCCCCCTGTATATTGCCAGCCAGTCCCCTCAGTATACAGCCTGCCCCCTTTATATAGCCAAACAGCCCCCCCCAGTATACAGCCAGCCCCCTATAAATATCCAGACACCCCCAGTATATAGTCAGAAAGCCCCCACCCCTATAGCCAGCCCCTCCCCAGAAAATAGCCAATGTGCCCAACCTACCCCCCCCCAGTATAACAGCCCACGACCCCCCCAACCTCACTGTGTACATCCTGCCCCCCCCCGATTAGCAGTCCCAATGACCCCCACCGACCCTCACTGTGTAGAGCCTGCCCCCCCACCTATACAGGCCCAGACCCCCCACCCTCACTGTGTACAGCCTGCCCCCCCAGTATACAGCCAATGACCCCACCCCACCCTCACTGTGTAAGCCTGCCCCCCCCCAGTATCAGCCCAATGACCCCCCCCCACCCCCGCACCCTCACTGTGTACAGCCGCCCCCCCCCGTATACAGCCCAATGACACAGCCAATGACCCCCCCACCCCCGCACCCTCACTGTGTACAGCCTGCCCCCCCCCAGACTCATGACACCCATGACCCCCCACCCCTCACTGGTACATCCTGCCCCCCCCCCCGTATACGCCCAATGACCCCCACCCCCACCCTACTGTGTACAGCCTGGGGCAGGCTGTACACAGTGAGGGTGGGGGGTCATTGGGCTGTATACTGGGGGGGGGCAGGCTGTACACATGAGGTGCTGGGGTGGGGGTCATTGGGCTGTATACGGGGGGGGCATGCTCTGTACACAGTAGGGTGCGGGTGGTGGTCATTGGCGGTATACTGGGGGGGGCAGCTGTACACATGAGGTGGGGGGTCAGTGGGCGCTGTATACGGGGGGGGGCAGGCTCTACACAGTGAGGGTGCGGGGGTCATTGGGCTGTATACTGGGGGGGGGCAGGCTGTACACAGTGAGGGTGGGGGGGTCGTTGGGCTGTATACTGGGGGGGCAGGTTGGAGCACATTGGCTATTTTCTGGGGAGGGGCTGGCTATAGGGGTGGGGGCTTTCTGACTATATACTGGGGGGGTGTCTGGATATTTATAGGGGGGCTGGCTGTATACTAGGGGGGGCTGTTTGGCTATATAAGGGGCAGGCTGTTAGAATAGCGGGACTGCTGGCATATACAGGGGGGGTGCTGGCTGGAAATATACAGGGGGGGCTGTTTGGCTATATAAAGTGGGCAGGCTGTATACTGAGGGGACTGGCTGGCAATATACAGGGGGGGGTGCTGGCTGGCAATATACAGGGGGGGCTGTTTGGCTATATAAAGTGGGCAGGCTGTATACTGAGGAGACGGCTGGCATATACAGGGGGTGCTGGCTGTATACTGGGGGAACTGGCTGGCAACTATACAGGGGGGTGCTGTATATCTGGGGGGACTGGGAGGCAATAACAGGGGGGGCTGTATCTTGGGACGCTAGGTTATCTGGGGGACTGGCTGGCTATATCAGGTGGGGCTGGTCTTATACTGGGGGGGCTCTTTGGCTATTATATATGGGGGCTAGCGTATACAGTACTGGGGGGACTGGGCTGGCAATATACAGGGGGGCTGTATACTGGGGGGACTGGGACGGCGGCCCGGCTCCAGTTTTAGTGGGCCCTGGGCGACAGAGCCATTAGTGGACCCCTCTGACCGCCCTCATGGCCACACTGCGCCCCCTCCCCCTGCGGACACCGACCCTGGGACACATGAACCCCCCCCCCCCAACCACCACCACACTTCGGACCACCACTGAACCCGGACACACTGAACCCCACCACCCACCACTTGCGGACACACCTAACCGGACCACTGAACCCCCTGCTACCATGACCCCTCCCCCTGTGGACACACGGACCCCCCTCCCCCCCTCGGACCCTGACCCCCTCCCTCCCCCTGTGACACACTGACCCCTCCTCCCCCTGTGGACACAATGACCCCCCCTGCTGACACACTAACACCCCCCCCCCTCTCCTCTCCCCTTGTATACACATGACCCCCCCACGACACCCTGACTCCCATCCAGAAAAGAAAAAAGAAGTTTTACCGTCCTGTTCCCCCGGCGCAGCACCTGCAGCGTCTTCGCCTGGGCCTCCCTACGTCGCGCGGCTCTGAAGCCGGCACCACCTAGGATACGTCATCATTGCGCCCGTTGCAAGCAGTCGCATACCGACGCGGAGCGCTCCGGCATCGTGGGAACCGGACAGGTGATTAGATTTGTTCTGCTCATGCTGCCGTCCCCGACCAGCGCCAGCAAGGAGAAAAGTATCGATCCAATGTGATCAATTGTACCAGTGTCTTATAGACGACACTGGTACATTGTGATCCGGGGCCCGAGTGGCCCCTCCAGACCCCGGGGCCCCGGCACTTGCCCGGTTGGCCGGGTGCTGGCGCAGGCCTACTGGGAGGCAAATATATACAGGGGGTCTGTATACTGGGGGACTGGGGATCTATATACGGGGGGCTAGGCTGGATTATACTGGGGGGACTTGGCTGGCTTATACGAGGGGCTGGCTGTATACTGGGGGGACTGGCTGGCTATATACATTGGCTTATACATGGGGGCTGCTGGCTATTAGGGGGGCTGGCTGTATACTGGGTGGGACTGATGAGCAAATGAAGGGGGGGCTGTATACTGGGGGACTGACTTATACAGGGGTTGGCTATATGACTGTGTATACTGGGCTGGCTGATATACGGGGGGCTGGCTGTATACTGGGGGTGACTGGCTGGCTATATACAGGGGGTGGCTGGGCGTATCTGGGGGGACTGTCTGGGAGCTATACAGGGGGGCTGCTGTATACTGGGGGGACTGGAGGCAATATAATAGGGGGGGCTTATACTGGGGGGGACTGGCATTCGGCCGTATATACAGGGGGGTTGGCTGGCTATATCGGGGGGAATGCTGCCTATATAGGGGGCTGGCTAGATGGGGGGACTGGGCAATACAGGGGGGCTGGCCTTAGGGGGGGCTGGCTGTATACTGGGCGGCTGGCGCAATATCAGGGGTGGCGGATATAGGGGGGTCTGCATGTATACTGGGGGACTGGGAGCATATACAGGGGGGAGGGCTGGCGTACACTGGGGTGCTGGCTGGCATATATAGGTGGGTGCTGTAATACTGGGGGGGACTGGAGCCATTTACAGGGGGGGGGGCTGGCTTTATGGTGGGGGGATGGCTGTATACTGGGGGGACTGGCTGGCAATATACAGGGGGGGGGCTGGCTGTATACTAGGGGGGGGGGCTTTCTGACTATATACTGAGGGGACTGGGAGGCAATATACAGGGGGGGGCTGGCTGGCAATATACAAGAGGGGCAGGCTTTATGGTGGGGGGTGGCTGGCTGTATACTGGGGCGCTTAAAGACTGAGAACTCCTACAGTACGGAAAGTATAATATTGCCCTCAGACTATTTATTCTGCTATAAAGACCCCTGTGGGGCTCCTTGTGGTGACGCTGCCCCCGGCTATAGCCTCCCAACCTCTCCTGCAACATCTGCATCAGAAAACAAATCCTACAAAGTATCCCCAGATCTCCGCAGAACTCCAACAGTGACATCAGCTTTTTGGCCTTTAGAAAATGCCATGACCAACCAATAATGTTTCTGGCAGCAGAACAGACCAGATGTCAGGTTGTTGGGTGTAGCTGGAAAATAAGTGGAGAAACCTGGCAGCTTCCTGAGCGAGGAGTCACAAATACATGGAGAGCACCAAATCCAAGGGGCAGATTTATCAAGGGTCTGAAAGTCAGAATATTTCTAGTTGTCCATGGCGACCAATCAGAGCGCAGCTTTCATTTTACCAGTGCTCATGTGATTGGTTGCCATGAGCAACTAAGAAATATCCTGACTTTCAGACACTTGATAAATCTGCCCCAATGTGTTCTAAGATACTTAAGTTTTACTGATAAAAATATAGAAATATGAGAGATGAATGATGAATAAAATAGGTTTAATATTCATAAGTAAATGTCACATTGGACAGTACAGGCAGTCCCCGGGTTCAATAGGTTTGTTCTTAAGTTGAATTTGTATGTAAGTAGAATCTGTATATTTTATCATTGTAGATGCAGACAAAAATTTTTTTTGGCCCCAGTGACAATTGGAGTTTCAAAATTTTTTGCTGCCATGGGGCCAAGGATTATCCATAAATCTTCATTACAGACACCTTACAGCTGATCATTGCAGCCTGGGACTATAGTAACATCCAGAGAGGTCACAGGGGGCAGAGGGGTCCGTCTGTAACTAGGGGTCGTCTGTAACTAGGGGTCGTATGTAAGTCGGGTGTCCTTAAGTAGGGGACCTCCTGTAGTCCATAAGATAAAGGCCATAGCCACATGCACACAGCAGGGAAGAGCTCTGCGCGCTAACAGAGTTATTACAGAAAGAGAACAAAAAGAAGAGGTAAGTGACTTGTACAAGATTTGGGGAAAGCACCCCCACTATAGATGATGGACTGTGCCCGGCGCTGTGCTCTGCTGCATCCGCTGTAATGGACCCGATCAGAAGGTCCAAGCAATTGGCTCTCATTAAAGGGGTGGATCACTTATACAGTTATAACAAACTTTACCAGTAAGTACCAGACCCTAATAGGGTCACCCATGGTAAAACTTATCCTGTTTGCCATCCGCCGTGTGTCCCCCGGGCAGCAGCACTGGAGACTTCCTGTGACACTGAGTGGTTATGACAGAGGGGTGTGCAGTCTTTGGGGCACCCTCCATCTGCTGGAAGCCATCAGGTCACGGGGCGTCACAGGAAGTCCAGAGTCCTGCCACCTGGGGAAGGGTCACATGCTGCAGCAAACTTTAACATGGTAAGTATAATATGTGCCCTTAGTATGTTTAGTTATGTTTAACCATTTTCCAATACCATTTATTTAATTTGTTCTGCTCCTGCTGCTCTATAGAATGCTGCCTGCAAATAGAAAAAAACAATGTTCAATCTGTTTAGTTCTTCTTGCTGTATATTATGCTAAAGCCTGAAGATAAGGCACTATGTACAATATGCTCAGCTCCTCCTGCTCTATACAATACTCCTTATAGGATATAGGATATTATGTATAACATGCTCAGCTCCTCCTGCTCTATGACATGCTGCCTGTAAATAGGACATGTATAATTTGCTCAGCTCCTCCAGCTCTATTACATGCTACCTGCAAATAGGATATGTATAATCTGCTCAGCTCCTCCTGCTCTATT